>JAJAGP010002373.1:0-118455 GCA_025084515.1 Ancistrus triradiatus | reverse complement strand
GCTTTGAGGCTGTTTTTCTGCAAAGGGGACAGGACGACTGATCCGTGTTAAGGGAAGAATAAACGGGGACATGTATTGTACGATTTTAAGCCAAAACCTCCTTCCTTTAGTGACAGCATTGAAGATGGAACGTGGCTGGGTCTTCCAGCATGACAATGACCATAAACACATCATTCGTGCAACGAAGCAGTGGCTCTGTAAAAGAATCCTGGTGTGGCCTACCCAGTCTCCAGACCTCAACCCAATTGAATATTTGTGGAGGGAGTTGAAAGTCCGTGTTGTCCAGCGACAGCCTCAAAACATCACTGCTCTAGAGGAGATCTGCATGGAGGAATGGGCCAAAATACCAGCTACAGTTTGTGCAAACCTGGTGAAGACTGACAGGAAATGTTTGACCTCTGTCATTGCCAACAAAGGTTATGTTACAAAGTATTGAGTTGAACTTTTGTTATTGACCAAATACTTATTTTCCACCATAATTTACAATTAAATTCTTTAAAAATCCTACACTGTGATTTCCTGGATTTTTTTCTCATTTTGTCTCTCATAGTTGAAGTGTACCTATGATGAAAATTACAGACCTCTCTCGTCTTTCTAAGTAGGAGAACTTGCACAGTCAGTGGCTGACTAAATGTTTAGTTTTTGCCCTGTATATTGCTCTATATTGCTACATTACAAGATGATTCCTGGTCTAGCCTTCCCCCATTCAGTTGTGCCTGCATGGTATGCCCAATCTAGCCAAAAGGCACAGACAGAACTCCTGCAGTGATATGCTAGTACTGTATATTATACCTCTCTGCCACCTGAGCAATTCAAACAATATTAATATCATTTATTGATCAAGATTTAGACTTGGACATGAGCATAATTAAATTAAAATGCTAAAATGTAACTGTAAATTGCTCTTTATTAGACATCAAGCTCCATGTGTGCATGCAATGCATACACTTGGTCTGACCTGCCGCTGGGGTAATATAGACTGCACAACACTGTGCCCCTTTCCCTCTTATTACTTTTCTTTCCCTAGGCTAGAATTGCTTTCATTTGAGATTGACTGAGATAATCTTTTTTTATCAGTCTGTAAGAAACTCACATGGTGTGTCAGTGAACGAATGCACAATCAAATTTGATGTGGTACTTTCTTAAATCAGATCCTGTTTCGCCATTTAATATTCAATACTGGGCTCTCCTGTTTGCATTCTGCATAACAAAGTGGTGTGACTTTATGCTTGAAATAATATCCGGCCCAGGTAAACAGAACAGATGAACTCCCTAAGGTGTTCTCTCTCACACTTTCCCCACGTTCCTTTATCTCTTGTACCAACTACAGCTTTCTGATTTATTTGTTTGGTTTGCTGTTCCATCTGATACAGTAGTAAACAAGCTTCAGATAGAAGAATCAAAGGACTCATGGCTGAATTTCACCACTGTCTGCTTATTGATGTAACACTCAGAGGAAACCTCAATGCATTTTTATTCACTCTAATGTATTATATATTCTCTCAAACATAAGAAGTTCCATTTACAGCCATGACACAGTCTGTAAATAATTGGACAGTGACGCAATTTCTATTATTTTTGATTTGATCAAATTAATCAATGGTCTACAAGATAGAGTGCACAATGTCAGCTTTGATGTATTTCCAAAGACAGTCTATTGGACGTGGCATTCGAGAATCACTGCTTTCTTTGTATGATTCAGCGTACAATATCTGCAGGTTTAATATGATATTTTTTCATATACAATGGTGTTCAATGTTTGTGAAGCCCTCAGAATTTTCTAGCATATTTCTGCATACATATGACATAAAATGTCATCAGCTTTTCACACAAGTCCTAAAGGTGTATAAAGAAAAAAAACATTTAAACAAGTTGTCGAAAAATATTATACTTGGTCATTTATTTATTGAGGAACACTTTCCGATATTACACTCATTCATTTTAAAAAAGTGAAGCACTGAGATAGAAAGATCAGATTACTTTAAAACTCGGCATGCACTTATGTACAGCTTCATTGTCCTCCATCCAGACACTACACCCGTCTCTGCCCAGATCATTTCCAGAAGTTACAAAGCCACCTTCGCCTTTGTTTGTAGTAGTGTCATGAATGGGAAACCTGGACTGCTATGGAGTGGAACTTCATCGTCTTTAGCGACAAGTCTCAGTTCTGTTTTGGAACCGACAACAGTCAGGTTGGAGTCTGGAGGCCTCATGGTGAGCACTTCAATCCTGCCTTTGTGGTGAAGCGACACACTGCCCCAACTGCTGGTGTGATTATCTGGGGAGCCATCACATATGGTTAGGCTGAGACTTAGGTGTAGGTGTAGCATTAATTAGCTACAGTAATGACTATGTTAATGGAAAGTTCACAAAACATATGCATACCAACATTGTGTGTGTGTGTGTGTGTGTGTGTGTGTGTGTGTGTGTGTGTGTGTGTGTGCGTGTGTGTGTGTGAATCTTACATTTCCAATATAGTGCATGTCTTTTATGCCTACATTTTTCACAATAGTTTTCTACTTTCATGCATTTTGAATGTATTGTATTTATAATTTTTGTTTTTAATGGGAAAAAAGTGAAATCATAGTTCACAAAACATGTCTAGGGAACAAACTCTATGACATATTAACATATTAACTTTTAAAATACGTTTTTAAAATGGCATCAGAATGGATCAGAGGTCCTGAAAATCTCATACCCTTCCCCAGTTATCTTCTTCCCACAGTGCATTCTGGCACCATATTCCAAGGCTCAGTTCAGACAATCATGTGTCCATTGAAGGCTCGCTCAGTGAAGGACAGGGGGTTAGCATGAACAGCACTCTGACCAGTCTGGCTATGCAATCACATACCCAGCAGGGTGTCATGCATTGTGTGTTGTGACACATTCTTCCTGTAACAGGATTAAAAAATATATTTTTTTGTTGGTTCAGCTCAGACGGAATAGGTTTTTTTGGTCTTGAACTTTGATGAGTCTTGGACACACACTGTTACTAGTTTGTTGTTTGCCCCTCCTTGGACTGCAGTCATATAATGTCAGGGAAACATGGACTACGGCTGATGTCACGCCAAGGACTACAAACATGGAGTCCCTAGACTACAGTTCCTAGCATGCAGGCTTACTTGAGCACTGATCAGGAAGACCTGAAGATAATCTCAAATACCTATCAAGAGACCCAGCTCCTGACAAACCATTGCAAAGTATGCCTCTAGTGTTCTCAGTCTAAAAATACCAAGCATTCTGTATTCACGTGTGACTGGCTATTGACCCTTGTTCTTCATTTACCATTTATGTCTTTGCCTCTTCCGGGGGTATTATGTATCTTGGATTTGTGTGCAGCCCACTTGTGTCTGTCAGTAAAGGATTTAAACTGCACCTGCTTTCGTTTCATCATTGTGACTCCCTGACATTACATTGTTGCTGACCAGGAGGACCTTTGTCATTTTTGAAATGCTCCAACCCAGTCGTCTGGTCAATTTAATCCTTGTCAAAGTTGCTCAGGTCTTTACGTCTGCCCATTTCTACCTCCTCCAGCATGCCAACTGC
The DNA here is from genome assembly GCA_025084515.1 of Ancistrus triradiatus. Classification (NCBI taxonomy): domain Eukaryota; kingdom Metazoa; phylum Chordata; class Actinopteri; order Siluriformes; family Loricariidae; genus Ancistrus; species Ancistrus triradiatus. Next base: position 114,909 of record JAJAGP010002373.1, on the reverse strand, counting down.
AAGAACCTTTCACTTAGGACTGTAGTCAACATCACCTTTGTTCAGTCCAAGGCAAGTCCAACACCCAAACAAATGAAACCAAGTAGATGAAGTCCAAAGTGTGTCTAGTCTGAGTCAAGATTTATGTTCAACATTTAACTGCCCCTTGTCCAAATGTTTAAAGAAAGAATGTTTGTAATATATTATTACCTGTGGATTAAAATGATTTTATACACTGTGATACAGATTTATTTTTACCAGTAGTAAATTCTATGTAACCAGTGGCTGAGTGACAAGAATCACGAATAGTTAAACCCCATTATCTGTATGCACCTATATCCTGGAAATGGCTCAGATAATAAGTATTCAGATAACAGGAGCTCTATATACATTATATCTTATGGAAATATCCCTACATCATTCTGACATCTTCAAAACGTTTAGTGATGTAGACTTTTGGGTTTGCTCTCTCTCACTCTGTTTCATTTGCACATTCCCTGGCTCTCTCTTTCATTCACTTGCTCTCTCTCACCCTTATGTTTGTTCTGTGTGTGTGAGAGAGTATGTGCGTGAGTGTGACGCCTACGGAAAGAAGATTTACAAGGAAGTAACCTAAATGCTGAAGATGCATGTGTGTTTCTCATGTATATGTCTGTTTTTGTGTGGTGCACTGTGTTCTCCCCTCAGGTTATGTCCTAGTATATGTTTGAGTGTAAATAAATGGTAAGAGATGCTCTGCTTCCTCACAGTGAGGTTCATTACTAATTGATCTCATAACACATCCCTATATAAACTCAAAGTGTAGCTTTCTCCTTATAGGAAGGAAGCGGAAGATGGAGACAGAGGCAAAATGCCATTCAGAGACAGTAGGTATACCTGTTACATTATTCTGATATACACAAACTTAGTGCTGAAATAGTTTTCTAAGGTTTCATATTTAGCTTGTCATTTGATAAAGCAGGTTAATTGTTTGGTTAGTGAGCAAGTCATCAGATGCTGGGAGTTCAGATACAGTGGTGCTTGAAAGTTTGTGAACCCTTTAGAATTTTCTATATTTCTGCATAAATATGACCTAAAATATTATCAGATTTTCACACAAGTCCTAAAAGTTGATAAAGAGAACCCAGTTAAACAAATATGAATATCTGATGATGTTTTAGGTCATATCCATGCAGAAATGTAGAAAATTCTAAGCACCACTGTAGGTTTGACTATACAACTGTCACATGTATTTGTATTTAATTTTTATTAGTTTATGCCATTTAATGTCCATCCAATCACCAGCCATTTGCTTTAATCGCTGATGTCCTGTGAATTCTAATAGGAAATAAAACTCGGTCTCATATACATCTATTTCACTTCTGAATGACAGAAAACTAGTACAAGTGAATCCTTGTGACACCTACTGACAGAAAAGAGGATAACAGTCTTGAAATAAGGAAAAAAAAACATGTTATCACTCTACTTTCTTTTTCATCTTTAGTAAGTGTTTCAAGTTTTAAAAAAGATAGAAAGATAATTTCTGTATTGTACAGAACTGTACTAAATGTTTTCATGTTGTGTTTTAGTTAATATCATTGTTTACAATAAAACACTATGTGCAAAGTATCTAAACTACTATGTGATTTCCTTTTTTACAGAATATAATGCAGATGTTAAATCGTGCATATTTGTATATGTAAGCTGAAACATGGTTTTGCTTTGCTATTATTCAAACAGTAACAGAACCAGTAATATCCACAGCAGCAAATAATGTTGTGATGCATTTAAATTTAGTGATTTAGCAGATGCTCAAATCCACAACACTTTACAACTGATACTTAAAGTCCAAGTAATTGTGGACTAAGATTGAAACCCCAACAATGGAATTTGCACCATGGACTTTCTGGACCACAGTCTAGTACTTCTAATATTTTACAACACACTCTTAACACCACAGTGTATTTTTAATTTTAATATATTCTAATAATTAGGGATGTCTCAATCCAAATCAAGTCTGTGCCAGTTGCATACACTATTACATACTTAAGCTGTTAAGATGCGGTGGAGGAGAAATGGGAGCCGATGAATGTGGGGTTCTAGTTCAAAATAAACACAGTTTATTGACCGAAAGAGAGTCCCCAGGAAACAGAACACAAACAATGACAAACTGGTAAACAACAACAGAAAAGGGATAGCGTGCTTAGAAGTTACCCCAGGATCCTTTGTGACCTCACCAGCTATTTCATGGCTTGCTCTTGGAGTGATCTTTGTTGGTCGACCACTCCTGGGGAATTCCATGATACACTTCCAGAAACATGTTGTGAAGAGCTGACTTTGATAGATCCCTGTTCTATAAATGAAACAGGGTGCCCACTCACACCTGATTGCCATCCCATTGATTGACAACACCTGACTCTAATTTCACCTTCAAATTATCTGCCAATCCTAGAGGTTCACATACTTTTGCCACTCACTTATATGTAATATTGGATAATTTTTCTCAATAAATAAATGACCAGTACAATTTTATCTACTTTTAGGACTTGTGTGAAAATCTGATGATGTTTTAGGTCATATTTATGCAGAAATATAGAAAATTCTAAAAGGTTTACAAACTTTCAAGCACCACTGTTAAGGGTCTTGCTCAAGGGCTTGACAGTGGCAGTTTGGCGGAGGTGGGATTTGAATCCTGGACCTTTTGGTCCATAATCTAGTACCTTAACCACTAGGCCACCACAGTCCCACAGTCATAAGAGTCAAGGAACAGAATTTCCCAATGACTATACTTTATTATACAGACAAAAAACATAAATATATCGATTGGTTTTAAGTTATTAAAAAAGAAAGTTTACTTACATTCAGCAAATAAAATGGGTCAGGATTATATGGCAGGCTGTTACTAAGACACACTATTCTACTGACTGAATCAAATCTGAGTGAGATCTCTGTGTTGTAATGGAAGTCTTATAAATTTGGAAGATGAAGTTCTTAATGTTAATCTTAACAGTCAGAAATGTAAAGGGAGAGTTATAGAGCATCAGCAGCTTCACTGGGTTAAGAGCTGGACTTACAGATGACATACATGTCATATGAATGAACCTCCAATCAGAGGTGGATGGTGTTTAATGAAAGACACCAAGTTTAACTCCAGCATATGACGTCTTTGTGAGTGATGAAGGTGATTCATTTCATTTTTGTTGATGGTAGTAAAACTGATCTTCAGTGTCATTGCTCTTCATTCGAGCTGTGAATCCATTAAGTGTATGAGACCTTTGATTTAAAGTGACACAACCTTTGGCTCAGGTTCATCATTAACAGTTTCACCTTCCAAATTAAAAATGTTTTTCAAAACCAATAGATTTTATAAACTAATTATAGGTTTCATTTCGGCAATGTTTTACTTGTCTAAATATACATTAACTTGGCTGATTTTTAGGGGGGCCTCGTTGCTAGGTTACGTGTGTATGTTGCGGAGTAATACTTATAGCACATCGGCCAGAGTGCTGTTACTGGGGAATAATGTCACAGCTAGAAAGTTTCTCAGCCAATCAGATTGCGGGGTTGTAACTAACTGTGGTATGATAATACAAGACAGTGAAGCAGCAAATAATGGGATGATTAGGTGATGTACTATAAGCACTTTGTGTTTTAGTTGACTCTACTGCTGCTACATTAGTAAGCTGCATTTTTATTTGATTTATATAATATACAGTTTTAAGTGAATTTAAATTTCATAAACTAAAGAAAAAGCTATTGATAAATGTTTATTCTAATCTATTTAATTATCATACATATCAACAAAATCAACTACAGTATAACCTTGTTCTCTCACCCCCCATTATTTCCTTCCATGCACTTTACCTCAAAAAGCTGCCAACCTCGCCTCTCACCCTCGCCAAGCTTACAATGTGACAAATGTCTTGCCAGCAATTAAACTGTTTCCTGCTAAGCTGCCATGTTTCAGGCCATCAGTATGTGGCACTGTAATTCTACTTTAAACTTGCAATTCCAGATGATGTACAGCCCCTGTCTGTTATCAGAGATGAGGAGGAGACTGGTCACTGGCTGAAATATGAATGGGACTGTAGTACAGAAGCCCCGCCCCATCATTAGAAAGAACCAATCGGCATGTAAGTAAATGTGTCAGAGAGGGGGGCAGCAAGTCTTGGCTTCTTTGTAGTGGCAGAATGAGCATGTGCAGTAGCCAGAATAACCTTTCAAAATCACATTTTTCTGTGTTATTTAACCCCAACAAAGTTCAAGGATCAAGGTTATATATTTTTTGTCAGATTATACTAGCGATTCTATATATGCATTTTTTAGTTAATTTCTCTTTCAGTTTCGGATATATGGGTCTCTACCCATATACGTCTACGTATATGTAACATATATATATCTACGTCTGGTCTTGTATGGCTGGAAATAACTGCCTGGTGGTGTTACCAAGATGCTGGCGGAGTGAAGAGACTTATCTTTATTGAATGATTTATTCATTGCAGGCTGGACATCATACGCTTCACGTCACAGAAACAATCATCAATCACAGACTTTTTTTCTCAAATTTGCATAAACAAATAGACACTGTGAATGTACATACAGGTTTATGCACATCGTAAATGTGAATGTATGATCACAAGGGCTGCTCAGTAAAACACATTATGTCGGCATCAGGTATGAATTTCACTTTGTATATTTTTTTGTAACCTCATTAAGTCGCCAAACTCACCTCTCACCAAAAATAGCCATGAATTAGACAAGGGAGAGATAACAAGTTTGGAAGAACAGGAATAATTCCCTGAACATTATGTTAGTACAGTTCATGAGTGTTTGAATGAATTTGTTTATATTTACTTCTATTTTGTATCTATTTTGAAGATTTTGTCAAAACCGCAGACCAATGTACAGCTTTCCTCCCACCCCTCGTGATAAACACTCTATTTATACTGACCGTCTTCTGATGAAGTACACTGTGACTCCATCCATAGCGTTACTCTTCCACATCTATTTCTGTTTTCTGCAAATAATATTTTTATATTGTTTTAAAGGATATTAAAGGATATCTGCTCGTATATAGATTTTATCTGCTAAGAATTAAATAGCACAGTATATCAATTCACTTCCTGTACTCTTGTACTGTCACATTAGCATGCCACAAAGTGTGGCTCTACCTTCATCAACTGAAAAAAGTGTCAGTTCTTTTAGGTACGCATCTTTAAAGGATAATTGGTTGGTAGGTAGGTAACTGCATTTGTTTAATGATGCTATGGTGAACATGACTTACAAGCACATTTTGTGTTGTATATACAATTCTCTAAAATACATTGTTAATGAAAAAAAGTTAATGCTCCCCTTTAATCCAAGCCAGTATAGATGCTTCACAGCATTAATAATTGGTGGCTTTGTTATGTAGCACAGAAGAGTACTGTAATAATGAGAATGCAACCTCTAGCATTGGGAGAAACTGTGAGATCAAAGGCTAAAAAAAAGTTTCCTCTTTTCCTCTATGTGACATGTTGAAACTTTCTGCACATCCAGCTCATGCTATTACAGCTCTGTATTTATGTGGGCAGGTTTGGATGATATTTTTAGGGAGTAACTTCAAAGCATGACTGACCCAACATCAAAGCATTGATTTTTTTTGTTCATTGTTTGGCAGAAACAAGCCCTTACCAGATCTGTGTTCTCTGTGCCATAGCTGACCTATTGACTCTCCACTCAATTACGTTTTATTCTGTAAGTTCCTGTCATTTTTCTTTCTCTCATAAAATAAATATTGTATTGGAACAGGACTATTGGACTGTACTATAAAGTCTGTTTGTGTCAGTGGTCTGATAAGATTATCATCCTTATTATTAAAGTAATTAACCTACTTAAACCATATATCACATTAGTTGTTGTTGTACAACAATTGTAATGACAAATAAAAGTGCAGTCTCTGGTGCAGAAAGTTTTACAAACACATGCAGTGCCAAAGTGAGCAAACTGAATGCTGAGCAACGTATAATGATGACTTGCAGACTAGTTGCAGATTAGTTTCTATATGAGTCCAAGATCCTATTTGTGGCAGTAAGCTGACACAACACAGGGCAAAGCATGTTATGTTATGTTGGCTTCATGTGGGAGCGTTAGTGCTGTACTTTGTGCTTCATGTCTTTGCTTTGTGTTTTTGTATGGGGTTTGTTTGAAAACTTGCTTTGGTAAACACTTTGATAAAAACTTGTTTGAAACTTGTAATTTTGATTCTGGTTTTAAAAGCCTAGCATCACTCATTTATGCTTTGGCTTACCTTCACTTGTGCATCAGTTTGCATACTTGTGATTCAGAGGCTCACCTCTGCCCGTTCTGACCTTGATTATTCGCTTTTTCTGTCACACTGGCTGTATATAGTTTTTGTGTTTTCTTCAGGGTTGGGTGTTGTGATGGGAATTGTTGGCTGTTTTTTTTGTTTGTTTTTTTACCTTCCTCTTCACATTTTCTCTTCTCTGGCATCCTAACCCTAGATTGTTTTGGGAAACAATGCAGCATTTTGCCGATTTAGTCAATACCTGGTAGCATTTATAATGTATATTTTATAAATTTGCATTATAATTGATAATAACCCTACAGATGTTGCAGCTGGGCCTGCAGATTGTTGTCCATCACACCAGCAGTTGGGGCAGTGTGTCACTCCACATCAAAGGCAGGACTGAAGCGCTCAGCACGTAACCTCCATACTCGAACCCGACAGTTGTCGGAACACAAATCAAACCACTTCTGTAATCAAATGTCTACTCGGATGTCTAATCAGACCACATGTAATAATTTACATGTCCGCATGAGACATAACTGCATGTCGATTTGTGCAGCAATCCAACATGTGTGCTTTTTATTTTTTTGTCAATGGCTATATATTGTTTTTGTGTAATTTTCAAGATTGTGTGTTGTAATAGGCATTGTTGGCTGATTTCTTCCCTTCCCCTTCACATTTTCCCTACTCTGGCATCCCAATCACAGACTGGGGCATAACTGTTTAGGAATCAATTCAGCATTTTGGTAATTTAGTCAATAATTGGTACACGACAGTATACCAGATAGCATTGCTAAGCAAGGTATATAAAATATTTTTGGAAAACATTCAGACTAGATAACATGCAGTTTTACATTTTGTCTGTATAACATATAGGCATGGAGTGAAGGTGGCATCCCAGGTGAGCATTGAGGAGTGCTGTCTGGTAGTTGGAAATGTTGTGGGCACAGGAGCATCATTTCAGCTTCACAAAAAATGCCATCATACTGTTTTTGGACCAAATTAAAAAAGCTAATGATCTTGTTCAAAGTGAAATCTTAATCTAGGATACATTTATACATAAATGTTTAGAATGTGATAAAACTGCACTGCATGTGATCTAATCTGTACTAGCCTTGAACAATGGGCAGAAAAAGATGGGTGCATCCTGCCAAGACAGTGTCCATGGTAGCCATTTACCTCGTAATGGTCTTGCAACTGGGCCGGTGCCTGAAGAGGATGAGCCAGCAGTAACTGAGATGACAGCACAAGCAGGAGATGATCCAGCAGTAGCCAAGATGACAGCACACACATTAGATGACCTGGTGGCAGCTGACATGACAGCGCACGTAGGAGATGACCTGACACTGGCTGAGGCGATGGCGCATGCAGCAGACCAGCCAGCAGGTGCTGGACATGCCATGCAGGGAAATGTTGAACTGACACAACCTGATAGGGATCTTTATGCAAAGGTTCATTAACTGCATAAAAAGGTAAAAGACACAATAACCATCAGCAAATGTACCAGTGCTAGATGTGAGAAATATGGAGCACCAAACATGACAAATCAATGAATCAATCAATCAACAAATCTAGAAATAAATAAATAAATAACTAAAAAATGAAATATATAAATAAATAAAAACACAAATAAATAAATGAACAAATTAACATTCAACATAAAATGTTATATAAATATAAACATGGCTAATTTATTTATGTATTTATTTATTTATGAATTTATTAATATATTTATGTATTTATTTATTTCTATATTTATTTATTTATGGATTTATTTATTTCTGGACTTCTTTTGGAGTTAAGTTAATGAGGTGGGCGACACTAATACATTTCTAACAAGTCGAGGGTGGGCAGAAGGTGAGCTTAGTTCAGGTTGAGGGGTTAATTTAAGATTTTGGAGAATTAAGCAGAGAAATGGATGTGGACCCATCAGTATTGGATAGCCTTCAACACGTTGCTCACAAACTTCAACACAAGTCCATGTCCAAGACAGCTAATGTGGGTCACCCTGCCCATTTGCTCCCAGTGCAGACAATAGAGCCCTATGTCAATATGGGCCTTAAACATCAGCAATAGAATATATTTCTGCAGTAGAAATTCTTTTTTGATACAAATGAAACGAATTAAAACAAGAAAACCACAACTGTTAAGCTGATCTGTGAAATCCCATGAAGATGGTTGTTCTACAGTTTAGTTGAGACTGGCCTGCTTTGCAGCTCACCCTCTGCCCACCCTTGACCAATAGCTCGTTAGAATAGCATTAGTGCCACCCACCTCATTAAGAATTCCAGAAATAAATAAATCCAGGAATCAATAAATAAATAAATAAATAAATACATTGCTACATTAGCTTATTTATTTATTTGTTTTATTTATTTCTTTATTTATTTATTCATTCATTCATTTATTGATTTGTCATGTTTGGTCCATAGAAAATTGACATTGACATGGAAATGGAAAATGTGTTTAAAGTTCCTGATTAAAGGGAAAAAATGAAGTTGGGACACAGGGAGCAAACAGGTGAAGATGAACATGATGTGAAGGAGATATTTCAGACTCAGGCTGGTCAGTTTGCTCACAGGATGAGGTTTCACATATCCTGTGTACACAACTGACAAAAGATGTCAATTCTTACAAGTCACTAAAGGGCTAAAAGATATAACGATAGATAGAGCATTTTCCAGAGATACACAGTTCATTCACGATGTTAAACACTTGAGGGGTAAATGGGCTTTTCTGATCTAGAGATCTTTCACCTAAAAGCAAATACTGACTAAACTAAAAAACATAAACAATGGTCACAAAAAAGTAAGGGAGTTTTTCATTCTTACCCAGTGAGATAAGCAATGGCACTGACTGGGCAAAAGAGTGGGATGGGCTTAGCTTTTAAAATCACAACATTTCTACAAGCAGTGGGGTTGCTATCCTTTTAACACACCATTTTATCCCTGCTGTTTTAATGTTGAAGAAATTTCAAAAGGCAGAATACTAAAAGGATAACATTTTTTGAAGAAGAGTTCTTTATCTGTGTATTCTACAACTGTGGGAGTGGAGAGAATGGGTTTTTTAAACACACTGAGCACCGTGGTGGCAAACTACCATATGGATGAGCTTTTAAACCTGGGTGGGAATTTTAACTGTACTGCAGACAACTTGAACAAAAATCACATGGAACCACATACTGCTTCCGACAAGTATTATGTGAACTAATAAAGATTTACGTTATATCTGGAGAAATTTTCATAGTGAATAAAGACAGTACACATGGGCCCATTGTATTCATAACATACTCTTTCTGTAAGGTTGGAATGGTTTTATGATTTTAAGTATTTGCTGAATGCTTTTATACAGTGTTTATTACAGTGTTGCTTGAAAGTTTGTGAACCCTTTAGAATATTTCTGCATAAATAGGACCTAAAAGATTTTCACAGAAGTCCTAAAAGTGTATAAAGAGAACCCAATTAAACAAATGAGACCAAAATATTATACTTGATCATTTATTTATTGAGGAAAATGATCCAATATTACATATTAGTAAGTGGCAAAAGTATGTAAACCTTTGCTTTCAGTATCTGGTGTGACCCCCCTGTGCTGCAATAACTGCAACTAAACGTTTCTTGTAACTGTTGATCAGTTCAGCACACCGGCTTGAATGAATTTTAGCCCATTCACCTGCTGCATTCACCTGTACTGCGCTGCATATGCTTCCCTCACTGCCTTATTGCCACGGCGTTTTTCCGAAGGTGGTTATCATTGTTCTGGCCCGTTAGGCTTAGCGGAGATCGGCCATGTAGGGACTGGAACCCTGAGGTAAGATAGGGAGTAGACGATAAAGTAGGGTTGAGAATTCCCCTGCCGCGTTTTCCATTTTGCGCACTTCGCGCAATCGCCTTTGTGCGATCGCTTCTGTTCTTGTTTTTTTATTCCCTCGTCCTTGGACGCTGGGTACCGTTCTGTGCCTGCGCATTTCGGCGAGTAGTACTGCTCGCGCTGTGCATGCACTCGGCAGCGCAAGAGCAAGGAAGCTCCGTTCCTGAGCAATTAGCGCTGCCTAGCTCCATACCTGAGCAAACCGCACCAGTATGCTTCATACCTGAGCATGCCATGCCTGTAAGCTTTGAACCTGAGCAAGGAAGCTCCGTTCCTGAACAATTAGTGCCGGCTAGCTCCGTACCTGAACACTTAGCGCCCTCTAGCTCTGTACTTGCGCACACCGCGCCCTTAAGCTCACTACCTGAGCAGTCAAGTCAAGTCAGATCTATATAGCACTTTTTACAATGGAGCATTGTCTCAAAGCAACTTTACAAGTTTAGATTATCTCCTAGTAACTACATCCAATCTCAAATAGAGCAAGCCTAGGGCGACAGTGGCAAGGAAAAACTCCCGTATCCGAGCATTTAGCATTGCCTAACGGCGTACCTGAGCACTCAGGACCCTCTAGCTCCGCACTCACTCACACTGTGCCTGTGGGCTTGCTACCTGATCTCCATATCTGAGCATTTGGCGCCGCTTGACACTGTGCCTGAGCACTTAGCGCCATCTAGCTCCATAGCTGAAATCGCCGTGCTTGTCAACCTCTGTACTTGAGCATTTAGTACCACCTAGATCTGTATTCGAGCACGCCATGCTTGTAAGCTTTGTATCTGAGCTAATAAGTTTTGCATTTGGGCTCTTGGCACTGACCGCGCTTTGTACCTGAGCATGCCATTCCCGTACGCTCGGTACCTGGGCGCATAGGCTCTGCACTGGAGCCTCTAGCGCTGCTCAGCCCCTTTCTGAAGGCTATTTCGGGTTATTGGGGTCCCCAGCCATGTGGGGCTGGCCCTGATCTCGAGTCTGACCCAAGTCCTGTTTTGGACTTGTTGTCCCCTGCCCACCCATTTAACCCCTAATTTAAGATCACTCGTGCCTACCTGGGCTCCCCTGTTCGGCAGGTGCTTTGTAACCTTTTCCAGCCTGATGAGCATCAGCAACACTTTCTCTGAGGTCCTCAGAATCTCCTTTGTCCGTCCCATGATATACTTCGACAAACGTGTTGTGAAGAGCAGACTTTCATAGATCCCTGTTCTTTAAATAAAAATGGGTGCCTTCTCACACCTGATTGTCATCCCATGATTGAAAACACCCGACTAATTTCACCTTCAAATGAGCTTCTAATTCTAGAGGTTCACATACTTTGCCACTCACAAATATGTAATATTGGATCATTTCTTTCAATAAATAAATGATCAAGTAAAAATTTTTTCACTCATTTGTTTAACTGGGTTCTCTTTATCTACTTTTAAGACTTGTATGAACATTTATTGATGTTTTAGGTCATGTGTTAGGTCATTTATTGATGCAGAAATATAGGAAGATCTAAAGGGTTCACAAACTTTCAAGCACCACTGTATATTCCCAGTTGGGATTTCAGACCACTCCATGGGTCACCATAGCTGCACCATTAGCAACCCTAAGAAGACTAATATAAGAGTGTGTGTTTGTCACACTTGCAGAGAGGGACAAGGATGGAGTCAGAGGTAAGTGCTGGAGAATTATTAGATGACATGGTGAAAATACAAGGGAAATAAATGTGAATACATGGACAAGATACAGAGTCCTAACAGGCTAGACTAAGAGAGTGAAAGCAGATAGAGGCTACAATAATGAGACATACAAAGCACAGGGCTAGAATCAATAATACACAAGGCAAGACGGTACACAGGAATATAAAAAGCTACAAACCGATGTGGAATGGAATACATAAACACACAGCACAGGCAGTTATAAGCAGAGTGCATACTACAAGGAACAGGAGCAAGATGAGTCAGGAACAGGAACAAACCAACAGAGTAAATGCAAATAGGGAAAGCACAGCTGGCTATAATTAAGCAGCTGGCTGTGGAAGGAGAAAAGGTCCAAATAGAGCTATGTAGGATGATGTAGCTTCCGAGCTGCTCCCAGCACCTGTCATTCTAACAGTGTTGTAAGTTTAACTTTGCTCTTTTAAGTTATGTAAATTTTAGAGAGTGTTTTACATTTATTGGGACACTTTTAGAAACTCATTTATTGCATAGCATCAGTGGTGGGATTTGGCAAAAAAATACAAAAAGAACAAAATAAATTCTCTCAAATGTATACGCTTGACATCAAGATATAACCAGTTCTCTCAAAGCTCTGGAGACTGATATAGTGGAACTCCAATATTTAGGAGAGGCCACAGGAAATTGAGAGCTTATTGAAGACAGCACTCGAAGAACTGCTAGACATAGTAGTGCAGAAGGAGTTGATTCACTCACCCTTTGAAATACAAAAGAAATTGATGGATATGTTTTGATTTCTTTTGAAGTTCGTAGTTGTTTTTTTTTTTTGCTTGTTTTGTTTTTGTCAAAGCTATATAACAATAATCACACAACAGATGAGAGTTCTTTTTAATTTTTCAAAATTGCATTAAGTAATGCAACAGATGAAATACTTAATGACTAGCTTTCTCTAGGGAGGCTGCATGCGACTCTTCAGGAAGTGAAAAAGACAGGCTCTCAGCGTTTATGCTTTCCAGATGATTTCTACAAAGTATTCCAGTCAGTTACAGTATAGGCAGGATATACTGGAAGTTATCTAGTGTGAAGGAAGGGTTTCTGCTGTTGAGCTGTCATAGAGCTGTTCCAAACCTGTTGCCAAATAAAATAATGTTATAGAATTATAGAATGTTAACTGTTATCAAAAACATCAGCCTCAACAACTAGGGAAGGTGATGGAGAAGGTCATTCATATTGACCAGACATAATGTGCACATGGCAGGTCAATATTTGGCTTCATACACCTAATTTGGATGTCTCCAGGTCTTATATTTCAAAAAGGCTTTTGACTGAGCTGAACACAAATATTTTGTAGAACATTTTGGAAAACTTTGGGTTCACTTCAGATTTCATAGCCATGACCAGGGGTCTGTACAGTGACAGTAAGATTTACATTACATTTACAGCATTTATCAGACGCCCTTATCCAGAGCAACTTACAATTGTTACAGTCTTACAATCCAAGAAATTGTGGGTTAAGGGTCTTGCTCAAAGAACCCTTGAACCCTGGACCTTCTGGCTTCTGGCTTCTTTTACAGTGAAGAGAGTATAGATGCAATGGTGTGTACATTCATCCCAAACCATCATGGTACAGATGTTATGGTTCCATGCATGCAGTCCTATAAAGCACACATGGTAGTGTATTTGCACAGATTTAACCAAATGGAACTAAATTTCACAAGCACAAGTTCCACCCGAAACCTTATGCTGTCAACAAGTTAGCAACATGCCTTTCTAAGCTTAGATCTAGCTGACTGATGTCTGAGTGAGTCAGTCACACTATAGAGTGCAAATGACACACTGGAGCTAGAATACCCCCTGCTTCTTTCAAATAAGCCATGTGGGAAATTTACAGTTTCTAGTGAACTATGACAGCAGTGGAGAGTGGGTGGTGGATGGGACAAGGATGGTGTGCCAAAGTGTTGTTCAATAGTTGTAGGGCAACACATTTCAACACATTTAAAAAAGCTAACACATATTCGACAGCACCACATTTTTATCACATAAAATATGACCTATGCAAAAAGTATATGTTCACTCTTTACATTTTATATGTTACTGCTTAATTCACTACAGGCTGTAACAACTATAATGTTCTGAATGTAATGTTGTGAATGAATCTCATTCAGCTTTCTGCTTTAGTGATGGCAGTCTACTTCTGTTGATATCAACTGGAAATTGATATATCAACTTGTAATTAAAGTCTGTTCCCTTAACCTGCTGTTCTTATTTCAGTAAAAGCATGTCAGTTTCTTCTCTGTGTCTGTCATCATGACAACCATGCTATGACATCTAGGTTTTTTCTAGATGTTTCTTCCTGCTGTTTAGCGATTTTGTTTTTGTTAATATAATTCAGAAACAAAGTAAGCCTAATACAAGACAAAATTGTATTCTGCAATCAAATAAAGTCTGGTATTAGATAAAAATGAGCCATCTGAATTGGTAGAATTGTGTTGTTTACCTTTTCATACAACCCCAAATTAGAAAAAGTTGGGACGGTATGGAAAATGAAAAAAAAAAATATATGCAGTGTTCTTACATTTCATTTGACTTTTATTTCATTTCAGACAGTAAGAACCCAAGATATTTTAGGGTTTTTTTCTGGTCAAGTTCATTTCATTTGTTAATAAGCATTCATTCCATTTCAGGACTGCAACACATTCCAAAAAGTTGGGACAGAGGCAATTTAGAACTAGTAATAAAAAAGAGGTTTTTTTACTAGAGGTAAAAAAAAAAGAACTAAATAATGATGTGATTTCAAACATGTAATGTCAACAGGTTATATAATCATGATTTTGTACAAAAGCAGTATCCACGAAATGTTGAGTCTTTGATGAGTAAAGATGACCAGATGATCTCCAGGTTATCAACAAATGTATAAGAAAATTATTGAACTGTTTAAAAGCAAATGTTCCTCAAAGATAGACTGGAAGGAATTTACATATTTCAGTTCTAACCTTTTTTCTGATTTGGCTTGTTTTGCATTATCTTGTTAAAAAAAAGATCTGGAAAACTGATTGGTCTGACCACAATACACATTTCTGCTTAATGGTCCATCCTAGATGCCTCTGAGCCCAGAGAAGTCGATGCTGCTTCTGGACATGGTTAACATAAGGCTTCTTTTTTGCACGGAAATGTTTTAAGTGGCATTTGTGAATGTAACTCCATATTGTAGTGCTTGACAAGGGTTTGATAAAGTAATCCCTTCCCCTTGTGGTTCTATCAGCTACTGATGAAAGACGGGTCTTGATGCAGTGCCATCTAATGGTCAGTAGCTATTAAAATCGCTATTAAAATTGCTAACGAGACTGACATATGAACTAGCTAGCTAAATAGCTTTCTCATGACCAGTTGATAGTTCAGTTCATGAACACAGAGGTTAGTAATGTACGGGCAGGACTCTCATGGTTTAATATCTGAACATTAACATGTATTTGTGTTGTATACTGCTGGGGTTACTTATAAGCACACTGGCAGCAATACTGAGCTGGCAAAAGCTTGTTAGCTTGCTGTCAAACCAGTTGCAAAGCACTGGACATGTGGTTCTGTTCATACCACGTGTTAAACTTGGTATCTTTGTTCACACTGTGCACAAGGTCATAACATGTGGACTAAATGTTACACTTAGAACATTACAGCCAAGGTAATGTGAAAGGTGTAATCTTTGTCATAATGGTAGTGCATTAAGAAAGCCTGAATTTACTGCTACCGCCTCCATTGCTTCTAGTGTAATTATAAAGTTGAACAGCAACACCGAGGAGAGAGGGTGCAGGGCGCTCTTGTGATCGTGCTGAGGTGCATCCAAATGCCAAACAAAGGACACCAAACGATGCTGTGTGAGAGAATTCTGCAATACTAGCTTGGTGGAACAAACTGTAATTTGCACTACTGTCTATTCAAAATAAATGAAAAGAAACCCAGCCTTATGCATTTTTGCTGCTTATTTTATGCTGTACCAAATCGAACCATGATGTCCAAACTTGTCAAGCTTGGAACTGGAAACAAAGTCAGAGATGAACCCAGGTGTTGGCGCTTTAATAGATGCCATGGTGCGAATACAAGTGAAAACATGGACGCACAGACAAGATATAGGACTGAATGCAAACAGAGATCCACCTGCTTTACGGCTAGGCTAACACAAAGTGGAACCAGACAGACGCTGGGTGGCTTCGGTATTTAGCAATTGAGAAAAAGGTGGTTATATAAATGGAAATGGCTTGTTCTCAGGTGAAGGCAAACACTTAACAATAATAATAAACAACCTTGCTGCATCCTCACTGTGTCACAACCTGACTTGTGTAATTTCCCTCAACAATTGTTTGCAAACCTTACAAAGTGCAGCTTAATCCTTAGGGTGTCCTTATGTTGCCCATGGATGGGAGTGGACTGGTACACCTCTCCAACAGGACAACAACCTTTCATGTACAGTTTATTCAGAAATTCCTCACAGGTCCACAGCTACTTGTGTGGAGAACAGTGGCCTGCAGGCTTCTAAAAACAGTGGGAGGTCTGGGACTAGACAGGGTGCTGTGTTTATTAGACACAAACAACTGTATTTCACTGGACTACCAGGATTTTACGTGGACCTTTAAGATATGGGGCTATTTTACACACAGAGACATTGGGCATGGTTTTTGGAGGATCCCCTTATTTACAGCACTCATGTAGGTACCTTTGATAAATCCATTCCTGCACATACTAAAGTCTTGGTCACTTCAGGGATGAAAACACCCTCAGCTGATAGCCACTTCAGGTCCTGATATTATTAACTCAGGGAATTTAGAGGCATGGGTGGGTTGAGAGCCATGCATGTAACAGATTAGCTGTTGCATCACTGGAGGTCATCACTCTGAGGAGTGTGCTGAAGGACCACAGTGCGGAGGTGATCAGTTCTATAAATAAAATCCATTTTCCAAGTTGTCTATCACCTCATACCTGGGTGAGGGTCACCTCTTAGAATATTTCTTACTACTTTTTTCCTGACGGTTATTTCATTGCAAACGGTATGAAGCTATTTAATGTTTTGAAGATATTTAATCTTTTGCCTGGTCAACATCATCCCATTCGTTAATATACCATTCCGACATTTCAGGCATGAAACACTGTACAAAAAATGTTGAGACAGTAAAGCATTTACCACTTTACATTACTTTGCATATTATGCAATGTAGAGGAAGAATTAAGAACATTCTCGTGCAATCTTTCATTGATACAGACTATGCTGTAATTAGGATCCTCTCAAAAACTGATCACATCAAGGATTTTGATTGATTTTAACTTTTACAGGAGTATTAGATATGGTGTTATAGAGAAGCTGTGCTAAACAACATCCCCAGAATTGTGGTGGACATCAACTAAAAGAACTGCCATCCTCTATCAGGAAATTTGTCTGCCGATTACTTTTTTTTTTTTTTACTTCCACAATTGTTTGGAAAGCAATGAGCATACTGCAATAAAAATTAATTTGATGCACATGAAACTGAATCATGATGATAATAAGTAAATCCAAAGAAAATACATCAGAAATATGACTCAAACTACCAAAAAATAAACCAAGCTATACATAACTGTTTTCTAGTGTACGTGTGTTGAAAATCTGGTGTATTTTTGTTGTGTGTTTATGGAGTATGATATTTCAAAAAGCAATTCCTCTAGTATGTTTCTATTTAGAGTATAACAAATTAAGTTTTTTTCTGACCAGATAACATGAGTTTAAATTAATCATGTTTGAAAAGTCAAAAGTTTCTCTGCTGCCAGATAGGCCCCAGCCCCTCCCAACCCTAAACTGGATTTAGCAGGTATAGAAAATGAAGTACTGAAAGAGAAACATACAGGTACTATATGTATAAATTAAAAAAAGGTTAGCATCCATGGATTGTTGGAAAGTCTGAAACCATTAGTGAAGATGTTCATTTTTCCGATTGTTCTCAAATCACATCATCAGCATAACAATTTGAGTGAAAAGCTGAATCTTTAAAAAAAAATACGTAAACTTTCAGTATTTATTAGTATTTGTTATGTTCCCCTTTTTTTTGCACTCCAGCTAGGCTAGACTCCATAGGTTTGTGCAAAATCTGATGATCCATGTTATCTCAGAATGATTTCATAATATTCAAAAGAGCATGTTACTGAAAGCCTGGCTTTTTCTGTCTTCAAGTGCCCTCATAAATGATCAATGTGGTTTAGATAATGTGACAGTGGAGGAAAGTCCATGACAGTCAGTACTCCTTGATCTTCTTTGCTCTTCAAGTTACTGTTGCAAAGCTTTGAGGTGTGTTTTGGGCAATGGCGGAGACAAACAGTTTTTATAGGGGTAACCAGGCTGAGACATTGCCATTCTCATGGTGGCAGAGAAATAAATGTTTTGTTATTATTATTTTGGTTCACTGTAGGACAAATATATATATTTTTTATTTTATTTATTTATTTATTTTTGTTAAAATTTTCTTATGCAGGCAACAGTAAGTGCCTTGTAGAACTACAAAATGATGACCCTATATTGATTTTAAAAATCTGGAACAGTTGTGTGTTATGCTTTTTTTTAAATAGCTTTTTTTTTAAATAAACAGTTCGGATAGAAGGCAAACTGATTCACAAACTGGTCTAAATCAGGGACTTAAGTAAGTTTTCCTCACAGGTATGGTGACAGCTAATTTACACAATTTTACACAACCGCTATTTTGAAACAATTGATGCTACAGATCAACACATTTTATGAGGTCAACTATGTTAGAGATCACTTGGATTTTCCTCTGGTGTCATTTTTCACTAGAAAAATTCCTGTCTAATTCGTGTCTGTGGTCTTCGGTGATGCAATCATAAATAGAGTCAATAGAAAACAGAGCCTTGTCACCACAAAGTGTAGCATTTGTGAAATTTAAGACTGGACGATCCTTCATTACTTCACAGTTTGATTTAGAGAACCATCTGTTGATCTCAGTAAGCATGTTATCAAGGACAGGGTGAAACATCAAAGCAGAAAACATGTCCTTGTTCTGCTCAGGACACCCAGGTGAGACATCACAGACTTTTTTTTTCATTTTCTTTCTTTTGGGTGCCAGTTCTGTGTCAATACTGCATTGTTCAGCAGCATGTACCACTACTTTCCAGAGCTCTTCAAAGTGTAATCCCTGCAGTCATTAAGAGGCTGTACAAGAGCTTCAACTAAATCCACATATAAACCTAAATCAAGGACTGGAAAGTATCAAAAAGGCATCTTGCTTCACCTAAAAGCTCAGCTAGAATGACCAGATGTCATATGAAAATCATGTCAATTTGAGCTTGCAGTGCTTGTTCTTCAATTGACCTATCAAAATCCTTTTCTTTGTTTATCTAATTAGCATAATATCATTAAACGATTCAAGGAATTTCAGTGCATAAAGGCCAAGGGCACAAGCCTAAACTGAATGCCTGTGATCTTCGGTCCTTCAGATGGCACTGCTTCAAGAACCATCATTCATCAATAGCTGATATAACCACATGGGAAAGGGATTTGTCAATCCTTACAATGCAGAGTTACATTCACAAATGCCACTTCAAACATTACTGTACAAAAAACAAACCTCATGTTAAGATTTCCTGAAGTGGCGTCGACTTCTCTGGGCTCAGAGGCACCTAGGATGGACCATCATACAATGGAAATGTGTATTGTGATCAGACCAATCAGTATTCCAGATCATTTTTGGAAGAAATGGACACTGTGTGCTCCAGATCAAAGACAAATAGGACCATCCAGACTATTCTCAAGTACAAAAGCTATCACATCTTTCACAAGAACGTCCGTTCATTTTCCAATGAGAAAATGCAAAGCAAGCTAAATCAGAAAAAATTAATACTGAAATATTCAAATCCCTTCCAGTCTTTCTTTGAGGAACATTGTTTTAAAACATTTCAATAATTTTCTCATGAATTTGTTAATAAACTGGAGATCCTCTGCCCATCTTTACTCCTTAAAGATTCTTTCATAGATACTGGGTTTATCCCAAATCTTGAATATAATCACCTGTTGACATCACCTGCTTGCAAATCACATTATTATTTAGCTTTCTTACCTCATTACTAAACCTACGTTGCCCCTGTCCCAATTTTTTGGAATGTGTTGCAGGTCTAAAATACAGGAATGGATGTTTATAAACAAATTAAATGAAGTTGACCAGAAATTTTTTTAAATATTCTTTATACTTTATAAATATATAGTTTATACTGTCGTCATAGAAAGTAAATGTCAAAGTAAATGTAAGAAACACTGCGCATTTTTTGTCATTTGCATTTTCCATACTGCCCCAACTTCTTTTCTGATTTAGGCTTTTAGATAACCGCAAGCAGACAATCAAGAATAGTGTGACAAGCCTTTTGTCAACAGGCCTACCTTGTGTTGCTTATCTTTTGCAGTTCTATTGGTGTGTCATCATACATTTACTTTTGCTTGTTTAGCCAGCATATAGAAACATAAGATCCAAGCATAGACATGAACAGTTTGTTATACAATAGAAAATTCAACATCTTACATTCATGTTGCATTCAACATCTGGGACAGCTTTGACAGTGTCAACAAGAACCAAATGAGCATAACAATGTACATAAAAGGCCTGCTTTGCCGCGTGCCTGAACACCAGAGTTCTCATTACAGATGCTACATCGTAGTCTTGTCCAACCAAATTATGTCTGTATTCTAATCTACATCTTTCAAGTAGATATATTCTTTTCTCTGTCAACCCTGCAGAATTAAGATGCTCTGCAACTTCAAAGTGCAAGATGTTTGCTTTTACAGCGTTTCTGTCATAATAACTGAGAACAAGAGAAATCTGATCCTTCTCTTCACACGTGTGGTTCTATCTGCCATAAGGGCAAAAACTTGACTTTACTTGATCTTACTTATAATGGTGGAGCACACCAATTCTGATAAAGTGTCCAACACTATGTTTGGATGAGCAGGCATGTGTACTTAGCATTACAATCGTCTTTTAATTTCTTTTTAACAAGTGTGTCATGGTTACCATGAATCTCCAATACTGCAAGGAAGTTTCCCTTGTCTGAATCTCAATATGATCCATTTGCACGATGTTGCGTAGCAGTTAACAGTAGCTAAATGTTTTAATATTATCACTGCTTTCCTGCATCTGTTTTGTGTACTTTTGTGACAGTTCATTCATCAAAGATGTCTTGTTCTTCCTTCTTTCTTAAAACATTCAGTTTTTATAGCCTGTATCTTAAGTGAAAACCGACTCAGTGTTTGGAAGGACAAAGTGCCTGTGGGCATAACAATGGACCAAACCACTGAGTATTCGGTACACTGAGAGTATTCAAATCACTTCTGATGGGAATACCACAAGGTCTTAAGGTCTCTTTGCCTGTCTCTCATGACTGTCCTTGGAAATACTATAAACTGTGGCTGAACCAGTCCTTTGGTTTGAGAACTGGAAATGTCTAAAATAAGAAAAAGAAAGTTAAGTCTTTTCAATTTGGCTACTCAATATACAGGCATAATATTATGACCACCTCCTTGTTTCTACACTCATTGTTCATTTTATTGGTTTCACTTAACATATTGAAGCACTTTCTAGTTCTGCAATTACAGACTGTAGTCCATCTGTTTCTCTACATGCTTTGTTTGTCCCCTTTACTCTGTTCTCTGCAATGATCAGGACCCCCACAAGACGTATACAGATCAGCTACTACTTGGGTGGTGGTGCATTCTCAGCACAACACTTACACTGATGTGGTGGTAGTCTGTTAGTGTGTGTTCTGCTGGTATGAGTGGATCAGACACAGCAGTGCTACTGGGGTTTTTAAACACCTCAGTGTCACTGCTGGACTGAAAATATTCCACCCACCAAAAATGCCCAGCCATCAGCATCATGTAGGCAGCATCCTGTGAGCACTGATGAAGTGTTAGAAGATGATGTAAAGTCAGAGACAGTAGCTCATCTGTTGCACAGTGTTTGTTGTCTATAAGGTGGAGCAATAATGTAAATAAAGTGGACAATGAGTGAACAGTGTTTTAAAACTCCATCAGTACTGCTGTATCTGATCCAATCATACCAGCTCAACACACACTAACACACTACCACCACATCAGTGTCAGTGAAGTGCTGAGAATGATTCACCAACCAAATAGAACCTGATTTAGATGAATAGAATAGAAATAGAAACAGATGAACTACAGTCTGTAATTGTAGAACTACAATGTGCTTCCATATGGTAAAATGGACAATGAGTGTAGAAACAAGGAGGTGGTCATAATGTTATGCATGATCGTTGTATCTGTATGTACCGTATGTGAGTGTACGAATGGGAATCCTACAACTGATGGCACTGTACAATTTCACTGTATGTCCAGCTCTGCTGCTCTACCCTTGATGCACATGAAGTCTTTTGTCTGTCAGTTGAAAAACACAAGTTAAAATAATAACAGTAACTTGTTTTGATGTCATGAGTGCTGGCCCCATATATTTATTGTCTGATTCAAGGCAAATAGATATAATACAAACTCTAGTACTGCAGTAACTACTGGCTTGTGGTTGGCATACTGTAACCTACCTTGACATCCACTTTGGTGAGCGCATTCTGTGGTCTGTGCTCTGTCATCACTGTCACCACCTAAACGGGTAAGTCTGTCATCTGTTGGTTAAAGGACAAGTTAAAATTGTCATGAAGCTGTGAGAAAATGTTTGAAGTCTTTACCTTTTTCACCCTCCTCAGTTCAAGGCAGAAATCTAGAGGTAGTGTAGCTAAATGCTTAAGGCAGGTGGCATGAAGTACACTATATGTACTTCATGTAAGTCCACTTCCATGAGAGCTCCCTGGTTGCACTTCTCCTTTACTGTCTGACTCTGTTTCATCTTCATACGGTCATCTTGCATCTCCTTCACTGCACCACTCGTTTTATTTGAGAATTATTTTCTTTTTTCTGTCAGTAATTTGACGCAAGGTTAGAAACAAGAGTGAGATGAACTGAATATTTTCAATGCAGCACACCACAGAAAGAAATGGAAAAAAAAACAAACACAGAAACCAGTCTCTTCTGAAATATCTGCTAGCATTGTAAATACAACAGGAAGATGGATGGATGGATGGATGGATGGATGGATGGAAGTATCAAAGTTTGTTAACCGTTTAGAATTTTCAATGTTTCTGCATAAATATGATCTAAAACATCATCACATTTTCACACAAGTCCTAAAAGTAGATAAAGAGAACCCAGTTAACCCTATGCTGCTGATCTTAATAGAAGCTCATTGTCAATGCGATTTGCCCTATTACATTAAAACACTGGTTATTTTAGGTTTTACATGTAGCACAATCATCATTCAGGGCTTAAATTGAAGTAAACACTTAGGCCAACATATTTCTTCACCTGCAGGCTTCTAATTTCATCATTTAAATTACATTTGGGAAGATTAAATACAGAAAAACAAAAAAACACCTTTTATTTTTTGGGTTTATAATGTGTGTGTGGATGCTGGTGAGTGAGCATTATCCATGCTGTACATTTTATAGTTCACCAGGGACTTGTAAAACTAAATCCAAAATTTGGAACAGATACAATAAAGTATTCAAGAGTTACACAGCTTTTTTAGTATTGATCACCATTCGTCTCGAAATGGGTCATCACCTCTAAAAATATAAATTTAAAAAAGTGTTTACAAGTTTTTTTATGTCTTCTATAATATAACAAACAAATATTATTCACAATTCAGCGTTATTTTGCTGTTCATATGAATAAATCACTCTAAAAGTAGTCCTCTGCATTGTTCCTCCATGCTGTTTCTCACCCTCTGTGAGATTTCTCACCCCTCCCCTACGTGCTCTGTGAACCGAAGCGTGGCATGTTACATATCATTCAAAAGCTTAGACTGTTGCCTTTCCAAGGGAAGGAGTGTCGTCCAATCAGCCCTTACACACAACGAGCTAATTTACATATTGCCTAGTGATATGCTGCCTTCAAGTCATCCTCGGAAGTTCCTACTTACGAGTTGGGAGGTGGTACTTCCGACATGATGTACGTTCAAGTGTTTTTTGTCGGGTGGTGACGCCAAAAGAAAACTTTTGTTTGTACTACTTCTATTTTTGTATAGGCAAAACAAGCAAGTTTATTTAGCCTTACTTGAAGAGAATGAAGCGAACAGGACACGAATTAGATGAGTAATATTTTATATTATATAATATTATTTTGTTGTAATTCCTCATTAACATTAGTGCAAGTTGGACAAAATGTACACAAGCTTAAACTGTACAGTTAACACGCAAAACTACTGTTAGTAAACTAAAAACTTTACGTTTACTGTAGTAGCAGCATCCATGCCGGCAGCCGCCATGACGTTTCGTTACTGACACGCCCCCAACTTGGAAAGTCGGGGCTTATCGAAAAATCCGAGTTTCCCACTGGTAAATACGACATTGCGGTGACGTTTATGTGATGTCATCTCGTAAATACGATATTTCTGACACCACTTGAAGGCAGAAAAAGCTCCCACCTCTCTATGATTTGACTGGCTGGAAACAAATGCTAACCAATGACATTTGGAAAACCACGAACAAATAACGAACCGGGTACTTACAGAGCCCTCCCATAGGGGATATCGTATGTGGCCTTTAGAGGGAACATCGTGTTTTGTGTTTTGTAGTAGAACAGAGCCAGAGAACGCTCGTCTTCGGTTACATTGGAAAAGAATGGACAACTGAGCAAATGAAAAAAGGACTTTACTGACATTTTATCTGGAATTTAACGGAATCATGGAGTTGTTTAGACGGTAAGTGAAGTTTCTATGACAAAAACAAAACTTATTTTACATCCTAAGTATATTTTAAAAGGCAAAATAGTTGACCAGGTATGATTGTTTATGTAAACAAACATGGCGGACAGCTGTGTTCAGTATGTGATTTCTGGCGAATGGCTGCATGTAGACGGTTGAAAATCGGTATGCAGGTAGTCATAATAGTATTAAATATTTTGAGTTTGTGTTTGGACTGTGTATTAAGAATGATTTAAGTTATTAAAAATGCAAAAAATGTCTACCTACTGGGTCCGTATACGGGCCCTCTAGGAGGAGCTACTGCAGTATTCCTCCATACAGGACAGCTTCAACTCTGGGATGTTCGTATATTTCCTCACATTAACTGCTCGCTTCAGGTCCTTCCACAACATTTTGATTGGATTAAGGTCAGGACATTGACTTGTCCATTCCAAAACATTAACTTTATTCTTCTTTAACCATTCTTTGGTAGAACAACTTGTGGTCGTTGTCTTGCTGCATGACCCACCTTCTCTTGAGATTCAGTTCATGGACAGATGTCCTGACATTTTCCTTTAGAATTCTCTGATATAGTTCAGAATTCATTGTTCCATCAATGATGGCACATCGTCCTGGTCCAGATGCAGCAAAACAGACCCAAACCATGATACTACCACCACCATGTTTCACCGATAGGATAAGGTTCTTTTGCTGAAATGCAGTGTTTTCCTTTCTCCAAACATAACACTTTTCTTTTAAACCAAAAGTTATTTTGGGCTCATCCGTCCAGAAAAAAATTTTCCAAAGACTTCTGGCTTGTCAGCATGATCTTTAGCAAATTGCAGACGAGCATCATTCTTTTTGGAGAGCAGTGGCTTTCTCCTTGCAACCCTGACATTCCCACTATTGATGTTTAGTGTTTTTCTGATGGTGGACTCATGAACATTAACATTAGTCAATGTGAGAGAGGCCTTTATTTGCTTAGAAGTTACACTGGGGTCCGTTGTGATCTCGCCAACTATTACACGCCTTGCTCTTGGAGTGATCTTTGTTGGTCGACCACTCCTGGGGAGGGTAACAATGGTCTTTAATTTCATACATTTGTACAAAATCTGTCTGACAGTGGATTGGTGAAGTCCAAACTCTTTAGAGATTTTGTTTTGTAACCTTTTCCAGCCTGATGAGCATCAACAACTTTTTCTGAGGTCCTCAGAAATCTCCTTTGTTCGTGCCATGATACACTTCCACAAACGTGTTGTGAAGAGCCGACATAAAGAACAGATCCCTGTTCACATACTTTTGCCACTCACTAATATGTAATATTGGATAATTTTCCTCAATAAATAAATGACCAAGTATAATATTTTTCTCTCATTTGTTTAACTGGGTTCCCTTTATCTACTTTTAGGACTTGTGTGAAAATCTGATGATGTTTAGTTCATATTTATGCAGAAATATAGAACATTCTACAGGGTTCACAAACTTTCAAGCACCACTGTAGATAGCTAGAAACTTTGTCTATCTATGTGTGTTCTATTTATAGTTTATTTGAATGTTCAGTACTTCTCAACATGATGAAGTAAAGACACAGGCATATTACTTGCAGTAGCAGGTCCTAAATACACCACTCAAATATGAGAAATAGACTGGTACAATCAAACATGCATCTGATGTGTAGCTGCGTTCATGTTTAATAACTTGGATTAGTGGATTTTTAGCATGAAATGACATTTGATAGCAGAAAATCAGTTTCTCAATTTATTTTTTCACACAAGGAAAATTAACAAAGTTCATTCCCAGCCAGAGGACAAAAGGCTGTTGTTAAAACCCCAACAAAAAGCGACAGTACTCGCCAAAATAGTTTTTTACATTTAATTTTGTTAGCAGACCAAAGCTTCTCAGAAAACAAGTAAATTCATCAAATAACTTTCATTATGAGAAAAACTATAAACAGAAGCAGGTTGAATAATCATAGTGTTACAACAGTAATACAGGCCTAATGATATCTTAGATGTTTTTGTGTATTTAAGATCTTTCCACTTGTGTACAGTAAGAACAGTAAGGTCCCATTTCAAGAATTTTATTGGGCAGCAGTGCATCCCCCCAGGTCCTAGTGTGTTAAATTGAATTAAATTGTAGATATGGAGAGAGAGAGGGCAGTTGAAATGAAGGAATCTATTAATGATGTAAACTAATAATAATGCCTGTTTATTTGAGGGGTTGGGACTAGATGATCTGGCTAACAGCCATCATGATGAACCAGATAAAACTGCAACAACAGTAAAAACTATAACAACAACAAGGCACAACGGTGAATGTGCAAATGTAGGTACAGAAATTTATCTCGGTTCCTAAGGGCTGGAGTGGTGTATACAGAAAGAAGCTGTTCCTTAGTCTGCTAGTCCAAGGTTTTATTATTCTAAACCTCAGTCCTGAAGGCAGAGGAAGAAACAGCCTGTGACCTGGGCGGGTCTGTAGTAATGCTCCTGGCTTTCTTCTGTAGGCGACCAGCATACACTAAGTCCAGGTCTGAAAGCGAACTTCCTGTGATCCTCAGAACCAAGTTGTTGTCCAAACACCACTGGACCAGATGATGGATCTCCTCTTTGTAGTGAGTCTCATCATTGTTCAATTTGAGACCCACTAGCGTGGTGTCATCAGCGAATTTCACAATTGTATTGGAGGCGTGGATAGTAATGCAATCATGTGTAAGTTTGAAGAGGACTGGGCTGAGCACACAGAGAAATACATTGTGTGTCACACAAGACTCTCATATTTTATGTATGGTGCAGCTTTATGGTGAGATGAGATTTTACCCATCCTAAATAGTAATAAAATAGAAAAGCAGTCATTGTTATTCATTCATAACTTAATTAATATACGGAAAACACTGCAGTGTCTTGGCTATTACTGCTTCAAGACATAGGCATAGTTATGGGGTGACCTGCCTCCCTCAGAGTTTGGGGGGGTTGGTTTGGATGTGCCCCACCCAATAATTCCTGCTCACAGCATCCTTGTGATTTCATTTTTTTAACTGTGTAATGTGTTCTCTCTTGGCTGTTAGATTTGGCTGTTATTATTATAATTATTATTAAAAGGTATTTTTCTACAATTATGTGTAATGTGGATAGATGGAAAGCAAAGTTGCACATGCAGATTCGTGCTGGATGCCCCTCTCCAGTCACAAACAGCTGCTGCCATGTTGCCAAGTTAGTAGTTATTGTTGCGAAATTTAGCGGCTTTTAATACCCCTGCCCTGTCTGTAGCGAGTTATTTTCCAAAAATCAAGTAGTGGCAAACCTATCAACTTTTGTACAAACCATAGCTATTTTCACACATAAAATAATCACCAAAACTCCGCTCTGTCTCAACATCTCCTTTGCTCCGAGAGACAGAGCAGCATATGTGTAGCAGCTCACACAGACGAGAACGAGTATAATGCATAGTTTATAACTCCATGTAGTGATTTTGTGAATTTCAATGCATTAATAAATACATGAATACTGTTGTTCTTTTGCAATATGTACATACGTAGTTGGTCTGTTTTATCCTGTACAGAGAGTAAGAGAGACGCAACACGATGTAAAGGGCTGATACAAACTGAAACTAGGCAGCATGTAAATACATTGTGATGACATCACAAATTTGCAAATTAGCACATTACATCATCTAGGCAAAAGGGTCAACGCCCCCACACACACCCCAAAGTTGAGAGGTAATGTGCAGTTTCACAGAATGTATAGTGGACAATATGCAATATCAAAACAAACCACACTGGAAGTATTAGCATTTGCATTTTTTACATTTTAGAATTTGACTGCCAACACTGATATGAGACTCACATTTTAGCACCATCTCATCCCTTAGCAGGAATTTGTGGAAAAAGAAATTCTATTGACTTCAGTGCATCTCTAGCAAAAACTGTGCTAAAAGACTGGTCAACCCTATCTTACTCCAAGTCAGCACTGAAAGTCTTGATTGAAAAGTTTTTTCTTTATTGGATGCTTATTCAAATTGAACGTTCTACCTTCTCTAGGAAACTGACACAACGATGCTGCTTATAGCTTATGACCTAAATACCAGTAGTACATTTTAGGTGATCACATCATCAGAATCAGCTTTTAAAAGATAGTGGTCACCCTTCATTCTGTTGGTTAATAGAATATCTGCATTTACACTGCCAGGACCTCTCTCATCAGCTTGTAGGCAGCTGACTGTGGGTGGCTAGAAAGGTCCCAAGAACTTTGTTGCATGTGGTTGAATAGGATAGTTGTACAGTTGAAATTTGTACATATGGGAAGAATGGAGAAATGATTCTGCAAAGATGTTTTGCCTAAAAAGTGATGTCATGGTGGTCCTGATCATGTCTGAGGGAGGGGAGGCCAGATAGCAACAGTGATCCCTGGACTGTTGCCCTGTTCGGTGTACAAGCTCGTCTGTGGCCTGTAAATCCTGACCAGGATAAACAGGGGCAAAATGAGAAAACTAAAACTAACATCTCAGTGTTTTACTTTATTTATACAGTGGGACCTCGGTTCTCGGCCACCTTGTAACTCTTCGCATTTTTGACTAGAAAGAATTGTCTCAGTTCTCGTTGATTGCTTGATACTCGGTGCACTTGGTTAAACTTGAATGAATTATATACTCGTATGAATTAAAACGTGTGACTCGTTTCAGCTGAAACTCGAATCATGATTCAAAAGTCAAGATTCAGTATATAGTGATTCAGGTTCACAATAGACCTCAGAGAAGATCTCTGCTATTTTTATCATGTTTTTCTTTATTTTTACATCTACAATAATGTATTCTTATTGCAAATAAGTCTCCATGGATCCTAAAAAGGTTAGTTTATAAAAGGTAACCGATAAGAAAACATTAACTGAATGCTCCAGAACACAGGCTGCAGTTAGCTTAGTAGCTATGCTAGCGACCTGAGTTCTTCAAAAGAGTAAGTGTTTTCCATTTACTGTTCATTTTCAATCCATGACTTACAAAATTGCATGAAATTTTTCAACACTTTATTATATAATAAGCTTTGTGTTAATGATTTTGGCCAGCTGTAGGTTAATGTAAGTGTTTTAAACATTAACGTACTTATCATTACTTATCATAGTATCCTTTCTATATCTCTGCTTTTATACAATATAGACCACTCTCATTAAACTCCTCCTAAGTTACGATGGATTTGTCGAAACATATCCCTATCGTAAATCAGGGAGCACCTGTACAATACAACTTCATTAATGCCTTATACAGTGTGGATTTTCAGGGGGTCTGGAACAGATTCATTCGATTTTCATTATTCCTTATCAGAAAAATGTGCTGTCGTTTTCAGCACTCAACATGACTTCTGGAATGAATTAACAATGAAAATCAAGGTATATGAAGAAGAGTCTTGTTTTTGTTTTTTGTTTGTTTGCTTTTTCTTTTTTTTGTCAGAGCACATATCGTCCGTCAATCTGCATTTCCGAACTCATAACTCACTGCCCACCGGGCTCAGACCTTTAAATGCTGAGCCTGTAAGACTGTAAATACAATCGGAATATGGATGATGCGTGCATAAATGCACACAGATCCCATGCCTCCTTTCTGGGATGTGTAGAATAATAGTGCCAGAGGTCATATTGCTGAATAATGTAGCTTCTTCGTGCCAAGTCTATGTTTTATTGAAGTTGTGAGGGCAGTGAGGAGTGAGCACACACATACACACACCTCCATGCTTGCGTTCCTCCTCTGTAGTTGTGCAGGCAACCTGCATGATTTCATGGCTCTTTAGAACTATCACAGATGAGATGATGCTTCCACTCTCTGACCACATGGAAGCTCCTTTCCTTTAATATGCTAATCCAAGGCCCCAGTGAGGTCAGCATGAAATCTCATGGTAAATATTAAGCTTGCACTTGCAGTCATGCTTTTTGCCTATGAAGCTCTGAAGCAAGGTCTTAAACTGCCAAACAGTCATGAAAACACACGCAGGCACACACACACAGTTTGCTAAAGTCTTATAAAAATGCAAAACTTCAATCCCACTGGCATATTTAGAGTTGGCACAAACAGATACATTACCACAACCCACCATGTGCTATTCATTCGCATTAATATTTGCTATCATTCTATTGGTTTGTATAGAACCATTTATAAATAAAGTGTTTAAACTGAAAACTGATATATATATATATATATATATATATATATATATATATATATATATATATATATATATATATATACATACACACACACACACACACACACACACACACACACACACCACTTATACACTCAAAGGCCACTTTATTAGGTACAACTTACTAGTATTTGCCTTCAGAAATGCCTTAATTCTTTGTGGCATAGGTTCAACAGTGTCCTACAAACATTACTCTGAGATTTTGCTCCATACTGAGATGATAGCATCACACAGTTGTTGCACATATGTCGGCTGCTCATCCATGTGGTGCTTCTCCTATTCCACCACATCCCAAAGGTTTTCTATTGAATCTGGTGAGTGTGGAGGCCATTTCAGTTCAGTGAACTCATTGTCATGTTCAAGAACCCCGTTTCAGAGGATTTGAGCTTTGTGACATGGCACACAGAAGATGAGGATGGACATGCTTAGCAACAATACCCAGGTAGGCTGTGGCATTTAAATTATATTCAATTGGTATTACCATTCCCAAAGTGGGCCAAGAAAATATCCCCCACACCATTATACCACCACCACCAGCCTAAACACGTGATACAAGACAGGATGGAACCATGCTTTCATTACACAAATTTCTGACCCTACCATCCAAAAGTCGCAGCAGAAATCCAGACTCATCAGATTAGGCAACGTCTTTCCAAACATCTATTGTCCAATTTTGGTGAGGCAGTGTGAATTGTATCCTCAGTCGGCAGTTCTTAGCTGTCAGAAGTGGCACCTGGTGTGGTCTTTTGCTGATGTCACACATCTGCTTTAAGGCTTGATGTGTGGACATTCAGAGATGCTCTTCTGTATACCGCGATCGTAACTAGCGGTTATTTGAGTTACTGTTGCCTTTCTATCAGGTCGATTCAGTGTGGCCATTCTCCTCTGACTACTGGCATCAACTATGGATTTTTGCCCAAAGAACTTCACTTGATGGGTATGTTCGCTTTTTAGCAACATTCTCTGTAAACCCCAGAGAAGGCTGTGTGGGAAAATCCCAGTAGATCAGCAGTTTATGAAATACTCAGATGGGTCCATCTAAAACCAGCAACTATGCCATGTTCAAAGTCACCTAAATCAAGTTCTTCCCCATTTTGAAGCTCGATCTCTACATGTCTGAATGCACTTGGTTGCTGCCAGATGATTGGCTGATTATGCTGACAGGTGTACCAAATAAAGTGGAACATTTGTGTGTATATTTATACTCATTGACATAAAAAATTATGGACTCATAGAAATGTTGGATTCCATGCAGTTATGTTTCAGACATGTAAATGATCACACGTGTGGTCTGATTAGACACTGAGTCTAATCAGACAATTTTTGCACTCTTTTGCCCACTGGAGTCATGGCACTCAAACTGGTCATTTCCTGTTATAGTCCACTCCTGCTAAGGAACGACAGGTTATGCATTCAAACATGTTAGTTGGAGGATCAGTGTTGTATTCGGCTGCAATTTGCTCAACAGTGCACTGTCTGTTCGTCAGAATTATTGTTGACATTTTCCTCTTTGCCTTGTCAGTGATGAGTCCACAGGATCCCCTTTTTGCTGGATGTTTTTCCTCACTGACACCTGTGTACTCTTGACAGTACTGAGTGAGAAAACCCCACAAGGTTGGCAGTTTCTGAAAAACTGTCCCTGGCTAGTCTAGCATTGATGACCTAGGCTAGTCTAGATTACTTGATTTTCCAATTCCAATGTGGATTCACACTGAAACTGATCCACAGCAAACTTGCTTATTTGACTTTATGCTGCACTCCAGGGTTACAATCAATGAATAAATAAAATAAAATAAATAAAAAGAGTAATTATAAGGCTCTATTAAATGTCATCTAGGACGAACATTTAGGTTCAACAGCTAAACAATCACCGGATCAGCATTAGCCAAAATATACCAACTTGAACCAAAATAGAACATCGAACTTGGATGGTCTTGCTAACTGATTAGCATACCAGCATCCAAAACACAAAATATGCTAGTCTTTGTGGTTGCCATAACATAATTTACCCAAATTTCACAATATATATAAAATCCATCTCAACATCTGTCTGACTGTGGCTTGGTGGAGGCCAAAGACTTTCGACATGGTTTTGTAACCTTTTCCAGCCTGATGAGCAGCAACAGCTATTTTCTGAGGTCCTCAGAAATCTCCTTTGTTCATGCCGTGATACACTTCCACAAACATGTGTTGTGCAGAGCAGACTTTGATAGATCCCTGTTCTTTAAATAAAACAGGGTGCCCACTCACACCTGATTGTCATCCCATTGATTGAAAACACCTGACTCTAATTTCACCTTCACGTTAACTGCTAATCCTACTTTTGCCATTCAATAATATGTAATATTGAAATCATTTTCCTCAATAAATAATTGACCAAATATAATATTTTTGTCTCATTTGTTTAAGTGGGTTCTCTTTTTCTACTTTTAGGACTTGTGTGAAAATCTGATGATATTGTAGGTCATTTTTATGCTTAAATATAGAAAATTCTAAATGGTTCACAAACTTTCAAGCACCACTGTAATTGCAACGACGGTGTATCACCTTGTATTAGACCCTAATGGCAGTGATTCAGCAGGATAAATGTCCTTTGCCAGACACTGAAAAAAATTGTTCAAGCTTAGTTTGCGGAACATGACAAGGTGTTGACTTTCTCCAAATTCAACAGATCTCAATCCATTAGTCCGATCTGTGGGATGTCCTGGACAAATAAGTCTGATCCATGGAGGCCCCACCATGCAACCTACAGGACTGATAGGATCTGATAATGACTTTGTCTCACATAAACAAAACACCATCAGTCTATGCTTTAATAGGTTAGAGCTGTGGTAGCATGAGGGAGACCAACACAATATTAGGTAGGTGGTTTTAATGTTATGGCTGATCGGTTTATGCCTGAGTCAGAGTACTAATAAGAGGGAACAAACAGAATACTTAAGTGAGCGTGTGCATCGGATTCACGCAGCGAGCACTGATAATACTTTAGGATTCATAATCCATGATTCACACGTGCACTGAGACTTATTTCTGGTGTGCATTAATGTGTTAGATCTCAGACCGTAGTCCAGCACAGTCAAGGGCAATATTACCTGCTGCAATGAACTGTTGGTAATTAATTCCAGTTTGATAGTAATAATTTAGTGAAGCTTTGGAGAGTTGAATTAATTAAACCTGTGATACTTTTGTATCTAGCTGGCTTATATATTATGCATTGCTGAAAAGCATCAACTGAGCTGATCTGTAATGACTTTGGGGGTTGGTCCAATACAACATTGTGGGGTAAATGGTATTTTAAAAATTGACAATTATTCCATGGGTAAGAAAGCCCACATGAAAGATGGGTAAAGAGAGATTTAGGGACTAATGAGCAAAAACATAGTAACAATGCACCTTTATTGTTTTTTACATCTCAATTAAACTCTTAGCCATTTACTACCATTCTCAGAAGTTGCTGGCTCCCAGCTTAAAGCAAGCCCAAATCACTGTGTTCTCCCAATAGCACAATTAGATCTGTGGTTGTTATTGTCTTCCAGGCAAATTTATTGTGGCCATTACCAAGTATAATGAAGGGGAAAATGTTCAGTTTGCGTCTGTCGTGGATGCATGCATAGAATTAGAAACCTTCCTTTAATGGGCCACCACAATAGCATTCAGAATATTTATGTTTTGCATTGTAATTTTAATTAAATCACATAAGCTGCAACAACAATCCAAAGAGGTAATATACAGGTCTTTCTTCATCAACAAACCAATTAGTGTACCCTGATAGCTGTGGCTTTTGTAAAATAACCAACTGAGATCTATGTACATAAATAAATAAATATATATATATATATATAAATATATATATATATATATATATATATATATATATATATATATAAATAACTCATCTGATACAATTGTACTGCTTGAGGGTCTGTATTATTACTGAAAATTGGTGATGGAAAGCTTGCATTCTATGTGAACCCATAGATACACTCAGCTTTACAGTTTGTTATATTGTTCAGGTATGTCTAATGTCAATGGCCAGGGGGTTTTGCGCATCTTACTCAATCTAAGTACATAAAGAGAACCCAATTTAACAATTAGACAAAATATTATGCTAGGTCATTTATTTGTTGTGAAAAATGATTCTGTATTTCATATTGTACAGTCAGAATTGACAAAGAAACTTATTCATAATGCAGATATTTATTAAACAGCCAACACCAGACAAAATTACCAGTCCTGATTATTTACCAGTCATTGTGATGGGAAGGTCAACACAACATCACCCGGCCCCCCAAACCCAGCCACTTATACATGGTTTTCACAGTAGGTACATGCAATAAATTACAAATACATAAAATAACACAAACACACAGGACAAGCATTATGAGCTCATTGAAAGAAAAACGCCACAAACATAACACCATCTTTTCCATCTACCAAGTTTTTGCAAATTCTGAAACTGTGCAGAGAATCCAAAATTTGAAAAACAAACCCACCCAAATATCGCAAAAAAGGTTTATGCTAGGACTAGGTGGAAAAGTTAGAATATCATTAAAGCCGAAATGCGCAAAATGGTGACGGAAAAGGCTTTTCCAAATAAACAGTGGCATATCAAGCTGTGATTGACAAATCAAGTCCCATGTTTTTGTTCCACCTGATCAGACCAAAAACAAAAGAAAAACGGTTTTGTTACATTTAGATATGATTTAATAGTCAACCCGACTGAATGTAAACATTATCTGTTAAAATTATGTACCTGATTACACAGGTAAATGAGTGAATGAATGAATGAATGAAGAAAGAGGTGGGATGTGTTACATGTAGCCTTGTCGGGCTTGCTGCTGGGCAATCCAACGCACACACATTTCAGCCCTGAATGCAGCAGTAAAAGGATTATAAATGGCTATAAAGATTATTCCGCTAAAAACTGAGTTAAATTCCTTCATTGTTGTTCGTTTCAATGCTACCCGTAATTGTGGTAGCCTATGTCATATAACGTTTATTCACATAACTGTAGTGGATGGAAACACTACTTAATTTGCATTCGTTTCATAAATGTGCATAATGTGCAAAAGGTTTGGATGAAACCTCAGCTAATATCTTTGACTGGGAAAAGTATATGAACTTTTGCTTTAAGTATCTGGTGTTACCCTCTTGTGCAACAATAACTGCAATTAAGCATTTCCAGTAACTGTTGATCAGTCCTGCATATTGATTAGGAGCAATTTTAAGCTCATTAGTCCGTATGGAACAGCTACAACTCTCAGATGTCGGTGACATGCCTCACATGAACTGCTAGATTCAGTTGTTTCCGCAACATTTCTATTGGGTTAAGGTTGGGACTTTGATTTGGCCATTACAAAACATTAACTTTATTCTTCTTTAACCATTCTTTGGTAGAACGACTTGTGTGCTTAGGGCCATTGTCTTACTGCATGGTCCACAATCTTTTGCGATCCAGTTAATGGACAGATTGGAATTAGCTACTATAATTAAGAATCCGTTCTTCTCTCAATGTTGGGAAGCTGAACTGGCCCAGATGTTGCAAAACACATCCAAACAATGGTACTACCACCAGAATGTTTCACAGATGGGATAAGGTTCTTATGCTGGTCTTTTACAGTACAGCCTTTTTGTTAGAGTTTATGGTAGTGAATAGAAGTAGGACCCAACAGTGGGCTTATTTGATAAGTCCAGCAATTGGGGCTGTAGAGAGTGTGGGTGTACTACCATAGGGACCACGGTACTACAAAGAGTATTTATATTCAGTGTGTGTGTATATATATACACACACTGAATATAAATACTCTTTGTATATGTACACAGTGGGGCAAAAAAAGTATTTAGTCAGCCACTGATTGTGCAATTTTTCCTACTTAGAAAAATGAGAGAGGTCTGTAATTTTCATCATAGGTATACTTCAACTATAAGACACAAAATGAGAAAAAAATCCAGGAAATCACATTGTAGGATTTCTAAAGAATTTAATTGTAAATTATGGTGGAAAATAAGTATTTGGTCAATAAATTTGGTTCAACTCAATACTTTGTAACATAACCTTTGTTGGCAATGACAGAGGGTCCAAACATTTTTCCTGTTAAAACTCTTCACCAGTTTTGCACCCAAACTGTAGCTGGTATTTTGGCCCAATTCCTCCATGCAGATCTCATCTAGAGCAGTGGGGATGTTTTGGGGCAACACGGACTTTCAACTCCATCCACGCATTTTCTATGGGGTTGAGGTCTGGAGACTGGCTATGCCACTCCAGGACCTTGAAATGCTTTTTACAGAGCCACACTTTCGTTTCCCAAGTGGTGTGTTTGGGATCATTGTCATGCTGGAAGACCCAGCCACGTTCCATTTTCATTGCTCTCACTGATGGAAGGAGGTTTTGGCTTAAAATCTCACGATACATGGCCTCGTTCATTCTTCCCTTAACACGGATCAGTCCTCCTGTCTCCATTGCAGAAAAACAGCCCCAAAGCATGATGTTTCCACCCCCATGCTTCACAGTAGGTATGGTGTTCTTGGGATGCAACGCAACGTCCTTTTTCCTCCAGTTGAGTTTTTACCAAAAAGTTCTATTTTGGTTTCATCTGACCACATGATATTCTCCCAATCCTCTTCTGGATCATCCATATGCTCTCTGGCAAACTTCAGATGGGCCTGGACATGTACTGACTTAAGCAGGGGGCACGCCTGGCACTGCAGGATCTGAGTCTCTCTTGGCGTAGTGTGGTACTGATGGTAGCCTTATTACGTTGGTCCCAGCTCTCTGCAGGTCATTCATCAGGTCCCTCCGTGTACTTCTGGGATTTTTACTCATTGTTCTCATGATCATTTTGACCACACGGGATGAGATCTTGCGTGGAGACCCAGATCAAGGGAGATTATCAATGGTCTTGTATGTCTTACAATTGCTCCCACAGTTGATTTATTCACACCAACCTGCTTGCCTATTGTAGAGTCACTCTTCCCAGCCTGGTGCAGGTATACAATTTTCTTCCAGTTGTCCTTCGACATCTTTTTGGTCTTGGCCATGGTTGACCTTGGAGTCTGACTGTGGTGCCATTAATACAGGTAATGAGTGGGAGACAGAAGAGCTTATTAAAGACAAAGTTACAGGTCTGTGAGAGCCAGAAATCTTGCTTGTTTGTGGATGACCAAATGCTTATTTTTCACCATGATTTACAATTAAATTCTTTAAAAGTCCTTCAATGTGAATTCCTGGATTTTGTTTTCTCATTTTGTCTCTGATAGTTGAAGTGTACCTATGATGAAAATTACAGACCTCTCTCATCTTTCTAAGTAGGAGAACTTGCACAATCAGTGGCTGACTAAATACTTGTTTACTTGTTATACTGAAACATCCGTCTTTGTATCCCTGAACTACATCCCTCTTTATGGATCCCTTACTAATCTCCTACAGATGGGATTCAAACATCAAATACATACTTTGCAAGAGTGAGATAAATGACCATTTGGATCATAACTGTTGAAAGGTAGCCTGTAATCGCCCTACATGTTGTACTTGTACATTTATTAACACCACCACTAAAATAACTAGCACAAAAGAATCTGTGGTCTAACCAATTCTTTCTCATGCATCACTGTTGAGGTGGTCTACTGTATCATTTTCAAGAGATGCAATCAGCTTTACATTGGCGAAACTCAGAAAAGGCTTGCTGATCGAATCATTGAACACCTTCGGACCATCAAAACTAAGGATTTGTCTTTTCCAGTGGCAAGGTATTTTAATACTAACGACAAAAATTATACATGTTCGCATTGCTACTTGTTGCTATGGCAGTAATCATATTAGGATATCCGAAGAAAAACAACTGATCTGCACTCTTGGAACTTTTGAACCCCATGAAATGAATGTTATGATCTGAACATCTTCAAACTTGAACTGGTTCCTCCTCCCACATATTCAGAAGCACTTTGACGACGCACAGCTGATGTCCTCTGTCTATATACATACATACATATATGTATGTATATAGACAGAGGACATCAGCTGTGCGTCGTCAAAGTGCTTCTGAATATATACATTACAATATGTTACAATATAATATCATGTGGGGTATCTGTGTTCAGGAAGTAACTGAAAAGATAGCAAGAAAAAGGGAAAGCAGGCATTCACTGATGCAGGTTCTAGAATCCTGAGTCAACACCAGTGAATGATTCATGAATCAAAGCATAGGCTCTTGCAATGGCGGGACAAAGAGTAACGGAGTAGATGCTGATAACAATCCAGCACTTGTGACTTAGCGAACACGGAAGGAATGAAATATATGTCCGCTCATACAAGCTCTCGAATACTGAGTCAATACCAGTGAACAATTCATGAATTAAATAACAAACCAGTCGCACTGAGGTCATTCAAAATAACAATCCCTATTACCTCAGGAGCAGCCCTACCATCATCCCTGTACAAAGGAATG
The DNA here is from genome assembly GCA_025084515.1 of Ancistrus triradiatus. NCBI lineage: Eukaryota > Metazoa > Chordata > Actinopteri > Siluriformes > Loricariidae > Ancistrus > Ancistrus triradiatus. The sequence goes on along the minus strand of JAJAGP010002373.1, from coordinate 75,739 downwards.
ATGTTACAGTCTTTCTCTCAATACCTCACGCCAGTGCACTACCAAATACCAAAGCGTGACGAGAGGCACTGCTCTCAAACAACCTTAAATAACTGGAAGAGCAGGTGTCTCTTATCAGCCCTCATCAGCACCGTGCATGCTGGGGGCAGTAGATGCATGCGTGCTAGGGCTTGTAGTACTAATCCCTGCACGTCTTCCATGCCAACTGCTAATAATTTTCCTTTCTTTAGGTATAATGCTGCTCATTTGAACCAAATATATTCTATTTTGGTCTCATCCATCCACAAAACATTTTTTCAGTAGGCTTGTCCATGCAGTAACATGTAACTACAGACAGGCAATAATTATAATTTTGGAAAGAAATGGCTTTATCATTGTAACCTTGCCATACACACTGTGGTTGTTCAGTGTTCTGTTGATGGTGAACTCTTGAAAATTTAAGGTTAACCAAGATGAAAGGCCAATTTGCTTAGAAATTACTCAGAGATTATTACACGCCTTGCTCTTAGAGTGATCTTTGTTGTTCAACAAACCCTGAGTAGGGAAACAATGGTCTTGAATTTCCTCTATTGGTACACAGTCTGTGTGACTGTAGATTGGTGGAGTCAAAACTCAATAGAGATTGACCTTTTTCAGTCTGATGAGCATCAACAAATCTTTTTCTGAGGTACTCAGAAATCTCCTTTGTTCGTGCCATGTTGTGAAGATCAAACTTTTTGTAAAACTTTGTTCTTTAATAAATACAACAGGGACTTGAGTGAAAATCTGTTTTTTTGTTTATTTATGCAGAATTATAAAAAATGCTAAAGCATTCACAAATACAAGCACACAAGTACCTCTATAGTTAGAGGAGGAAAATCCTAAACTTTAAGAGTTTCTTGTCTTCAGGATCAGTATTATGTATTTGTATTTACAAAGCTATGAATAAATATTTCAATCAAACAGTCAAATACATGCATATACTTAAAAAACTTTAATGAACAGTAATATAAAAAAACACATTTAATAAACATTGTACAAGGCTGTTTTTATTTTCATACAAACACACAAAAGAAGGGTCTACCTTGAGCCCTTAGATGTCTAAAGAAAATGAAAGCTTGCAAGGTTATGTGCATTTTGAAGCATAGCGATTATTCCTTCCTCTCATTCAGCATAATCACACATGCACACACAGGCAATTATGATCAGGAAGCAGCCTTTAGGACACGACATACCTCCTGGACTGGCAACATTGAAGTTGAATATCAGATTCACAGGACTGGGTCTGGGTTAATTGGTATTCAAACCTGGCATTAATGTCAGGAAGGAATAATATCATTGGCCATTAAGTCAAGGATGGACCACTCCCCCTCCCCTCGCCCCCTCTACTACTAAATGCTGGCTGACAAAGGCAAGAGGAGACAAAAGTTCAAATGAGAAAGGACACACAATGCTTTTTGCAGTTTATTACCACAAAAGATCCTATTCAAACATCAATTTGACATGCCATCTTCAATTTTGCAAAGCAGAGCAGCTGGTGCAAAATGATGTCACCAAAGACAATTGAAAATTTTCATGGGAAACTGAGAGAATGCTAAATGAGACAGCCCGCTGTGTTCAAATGGCTCTTGAGCAGAGTAAATAGATCTTACAAATTCTCTCAGTTATCTTAATACTGGCTGATATTATTTTAACGTCAGCCTTGATGAGCCCTCTTGTCCATTCCACTCAAAACTAAATTTGTCATCCTCAAATAACACTTTACAAATCAGCATCATAAGACTGACTTACCCATGTCCTGAGATGGTATATTCTGTGATGACAGACTAGGTAAAGTGACACAGCAAAATTGTGTTAGGTGTTGTAATGTTTGCTGAGTTGCCATTTTTAGATGTTCTCCAATTAGGTTGTCGTATGACTGGCATGACATTTTACAAAATATACTGTATGTGACATGACTATTATGCTACCATTCATTCGGCAAAAACATGGCAACAGCACAGGTGACCTTGAAATCAGATCAAACCAAATAGATATCAATAAAATAATTCAAGTTGTAGAAAAATAATAAATACTAACATTATCAGATATGGATATAGATTTGCAGCCCAACTCAAGTTTATTTACAGTGGTGCTTGAAAGTTTGTGATCCCTTTAGAATACACTGGTACCTCAGTTCTTGATGTTAATTCGTTCCAGAAGGCTTGTCCTTTCCAGACCCCCATAAAATGTTTATAACAAGTACATTAACCTACAGTTTGCCAAAATCATTTACACAAAGCTTATTTAATAACAAAGTTGTTAAGTGTGTTTTCCTGATTTTTTGTACCCTAAATGAATAGAAAAAAGTTATTATTCCCTGTAAACTTTGCTTTTGTGGTCAGCACAATGATATTTTGAAATTGATCTATTTTTAAGGATATTCCCCATATTTCAAGATACTTAAGAAGCTTCTGGAATTGTGAGAACTATCAGAAGTTTCTGAAACTGTCCAGAATTATCTAGAACTTTCTGGGGCCTGTACAGAATTGTAGGTAGCTGTATAAAACTACAGTATATAGGGCCACTATAGCCCTTCCAGAGAGGGAAGGGAGGACCATGATCTAATTGATTGGGATTGCCATAGAGTGGGCAACCGCCCTCACAGACAAAGAGGAATTGACCTAGACAGGACAGGTGGGAATCATTCTCTATTCAGATTTGATAACGACAGTATTCACACTTCACCCCACACCCATTACAGAGAGGAGCTTAGGGAAGGACATACTTTCAACTGTTACAATTTTGTGTTACTCTGCTACCGGGTGATCAGTCTTGCTCTGCTGAATCCTCGGTACACTCTTGTACTTTGATACTGCATGGAATAAAGATTGACCATTTTTATCGAGTTTGGAGAGACATCCTTTTTCCTTACAGTACACAGCAACAAAGTCAATTTAGATGGCATCAAGAGGTTGCATACATCCAGCAGACGCATTTTGCTATGTATGTGGCCATTTTATAAAGACAAGAGCGAAAAAGTACTTTGTGGAAGCATCTGCTAAGATGTGTGAGGCCTACAAAGCATACTTCGGCATGCCTGTTGGTGACCTGTTTCTATAATAAAAATTCATAATTTTCGTTGCCGTGGTCACAAAAGCGAAGTTTATGATGAATGTATGCAATTTATTTGTTTTAGACATAAGCAATTGGAATATAACATTTAAAAGCTGGGAACAAAACTTGTGTTACATAAGCTATCTGCAGCCTATGTTCTGGAGCATTAAATTTTTCGAAAGTTCAAAGTTTTGCTTTCAGTTGGCTCTTATAAATGAACCTTTTTAGGATCCACGGAGACTTATTTGCACTCAGAATACAGTACTGTAGATGTAAAAATAAAGAAAAACCTGATTAAAAAAGCGGAGATCCTCTCTGCGGCCTGTTGTGATCCTGAATCGTGATTCGTGAATCAAGTAGCGCAGCTCGGTTCATACAAGTTTAAGCAAGTGCATCAAGTACTGAGCAAATGACGAGAACCGAGTCATATTTTTCTACTCCAAATGGGTCAAGAACCGAGGTGGTCAAGAACTGAGATGCTACTTTATATCTGCATAAGTATGCCCTAAAACATCGTCAGGTTTTCTGACGTGTGCTAAATGTAGATAAATAAATTTTGACCTGAATACATTAGACAAAAAAAATTGTCATTTATTTACTGAGGACAATGATTCAATATTACATATCTGTGAGTGGTAATAGTATGTAAACCTTCGTTTTCAATATCTGCTGTGACCCCAACTAAACGTTTCTGGTAACTGTTGATCAGTCCTGCACAACAACTTGGAGGAAGTTTAGCTCATTCCTCTTATCAGAACACATTCAACTCTCAGATGTTGGTGGGTTTCTATCGCGTTAACGGATCGATTTATGTCTTTCCACAACATTTCTATGAGTTCAGAACTTTGAGTTGGCCATCGCAAAATGTTAAATTTATTCTTCTTTAACTATTCTTTGATAGAACAACTTGTATGTTTAGGGTCATTGGCCTGCTGCATGACTCATGTTCTCTTGAGATTCAATTCACAAACAGATGTCCAGACATTTTGTTAATGAAAGTGTTAGTATAATTCAGGTTTAACTGTTTTCACCCAGATGCAGCAAAACAGGTCCAAACGATGATATCCTCTCATCTTATGCTGGGATGCCGTCTTTCCTTTTTCCAGACATATTGTTTTAATGTAAACTGAAAAAAAAAAAATAATAATAATGTTGGTCTCACTCGTCTACAGAATGTTTTTCCAATAACCTGCTTGCTTACAGCGACCTACAGATGGACATAAGTTCTTTGTGTTCTGCTGATGCTGGAATGATGAACATTAACATTAGACAGCATGACAAAGGCTTTTAGTTGCTTAGAAGTTACTCTTTAAATTGACTGCTAATCCTAAAGATTTCCATACTTTTGCCACTCACAGATAAAAAATTATTTGAATGTTTTGCTATGTAATTTTGGTTTCATTTGTTTAACTGGGTTCTCTTTATGTACATTCAGGACTCATCCTAAAATATTTTTTCACTGTATTAGCATTGTTAACAATAGTCATTGTCGATAAGCAGCTTTAAAAAAGAGGTGGTGGTACCAAGGAAAAATGTTGCCTAGCAGCGCCAGAGATCCACAGTTCAATCCTGACCCTGGCCTCAATGATCCATGTGAATGTTCTCCCTGTCTTCATGTGGGTTTCACCGGGCGCTCAAAAATACACTCAAAAACACATGCACAGCACAGTTGTAAGTGTTAAATTAACTCTGATAGTGTTGATTAACACTGGCAAATTTGCTGTGCATGGTAGATTTTACAGTGGTGCTTGAAAGTTTGTGAACACTTTAGGATTTTCTATATTTCTTCATAGATATGACCTAAAACATCAGCATATTTTCACACAAGTCATAAAAGTAGATAAATAGAACCCAGGTAAAAAAAATAGACAAAAATATTATACTTGGTAATTGTTTTATTGAGGAAAATGATCTAATATTACATATTAATGAGTGGCAAAAGTATGTGAACCTCTAGTATTAGCATTAACATATTTTTGCCTCATTTGTTTAACTGGGTTCTTTTTATCTACTTTTAGGACTTCTGTGAAAATCTGATGATGTTTAGGTCATATTTATGCATAAATATAGAAAATTCTAAAGGGTTCACAAACATTCAAGCACCACTGTATCATTCCATATTTTTCAGTTTATATTCTGTTTCTTCTTTAATTTATTTTTCGTGGACACTGCACTTTGTAGTTCTGTAATTACAGACTGTAGTCCATCTGTTTCTTTATATACTTTGTTAGTCCCATTTATTCTGTTATTTAATGGTCAGGACCCACACAGGACCAGCAACAGATCGGGTACTATTTGGGTGGTGGATTATTCTCAGCACTGCAGTGACACTGATGTGATGGTGGTGTGTTAAGCTGCGTGTTCAGCTTTGTTTCAGAGTTGTAAAACACTGTTCACTCAATGTAAACTTTATTAGAGACTTTCACCTTATTGCTCCACCTTGTACATATAAAGTCAGAGATAGTAGCTCATCTGTTGTTGCACAGTTTGTTGCAATATATGATTAAAAAAATCATAAATACAAAAAAACAAAAAGGTCTTTTGTTACAAATTTGCACATTTAAACTATCAGATACAGCCAAAAGACCAAAAACAGAGCAAGATTCTTAAGGTACTAATTATGTAAATACCCTCTTAAAAATACAACAGCAGTCTTTAATGTTGAATTATGCACCTTATGTTCTCTATCTACAGCTATACAAGTCCCCAGTGGCACGTGTTTATGTTTAATGTGTTTTTTTTTCTTTTCCATAAGTGTATTGTGAATACAGACTCCAGGTGCTGTCCAAGCAGAGTTGTAGGAGAAATTGGACGATACAGTTGGAGGATAGTGCAATGCTTGGCTTGTGACCTTGATCATGTAAGGTCATGCGTAGCACATTAGTTCTTATGAACAGAACACAGCATCTCCGGGTTTGTTTTCTTTTCTGCTAAATCCATTTATAGTTTTTTTTGTTATGAGAATGATCATAGCAGGTTGAGACAAACATAAAATACAAAGGTTGAACCAAAACAGTATCTGGAGTTCAGTTCAGAGTTCATTTCACTAAAATATGTGGGGATCAGTTCATTGTGAAGCTGGATAACTACAGATTTTTTAACCACCTACATGATTTGGCAACTTAGTCATTAGGCTCCATAAAAATAGCATGAGGTCATGCTATTTTTCAAAAAGTTCAGCAAAATTATTCTTTTTTATATTGGCAATGTTTGAACTGTTGTTTATTGAAATATACACTCACTTGCCACTTTATTAGGTACAACTGTCCAACTGCTCGTTAATACAACCATCCCTAATCAACCATTCACATGGGAGCAACTCGATTCATTTAGACACAGACATGGTCAAGGCGACCTGCTGAAGTTCAAACTGAGCATCAGAATGGCAACAGTAACTCAGATAACCACTCATTACAACCGAGGTATGCAGAAGAGCATTTATGGATGCCAACTTGTCAAACCTTAAAGCAGATGGGCTACAGCAGCAGAAGACTATACCAGGTGCCACTTCTTTCACCTTAGAACAGGCAACTTCAGCTACAATTTGCATGGGCTCACCAACATCGGACAACATTCCCTGTGAAATTTGGATTTGGTGCCTTTAGCAAAGACAATTTACACTTCTGTGATCAGCTATAATGCAGAAAAGCGCATTGAGATTTTAAAGCAACATAAGCTGCCTTCAAATCGACATATTTTTCAGGGAAGTCTGTGCATTTTTCAACAACAAAATGCAAAACGAGCCAAATCAGAAAAAGTTAGGACTGAAATATATAAATCCTTTCCAGTCTTTCTTTGAGGTACATTGGTTTTAAACATTTCATTTACATTTACATTCACAGCATTTAACAGACGCCCTTATCCAGAGCGACTTACGGAATTGGCTTGCATTCTTCTTAGTACAAAAAATGAACAGATAAGTGATAGCCCAAGAACACAATCCAACCAGATCCTGCTATGATCTGATATGGGTAAATCAACAAGACTGCTCTTCAAAGACTCAACCTTACTGGGATACTGCTTTTGTACCAAATCATGATTACAATCACTTGTTGACATTAGGTGTTTGAAATCACATCATGATTTCGTTCAATCCCCCCTAATTCTAGTCTACAACTGATCCACACTGGCTGTTTCTCAATATGCGTACTTTTCTGTGCTTGTGTTCTTGTGTACTTGTGAAACATCATCAGTTGCAGCCTAAGAATTGTTCCATTTCTAAGTTCGCATCTAACCAAGTCCACTCCAGATGTGTTCTTGATCTGCCCATGTTATCGAAGATAGATCTGAGCAGACTTGTGTGGACTTGGACAACGAAATATCCCACAATGCATTGCCAGCCCAGTAATGGTAGATGAGAGGACTTCCAACTGGATGTATAATTTCTTAAGTAATACTGTTATTGTGGCACGGAATGAAGTTATAAGACTTTTTAGGCAGGATGTAGTTGTTTAAAATTCAACTATATGGTCAGTTTATCAAGATAAAGCTTACATAAAAAAATGCTCAGACGATTTCGGAGATGTGACGTAAAGTTATTAATGTATTTATTATGCATTATATTTATTATTTGTTTAGCCTGTATTCTAAATATGAATTGTCTGATATGAATTGAAGTTCAGAATTAATTCCCTTCTAAAATCAGACTTGTTTGCTGCACGCTTATGTTTGGGAAGGTTTTTATTTATGCTTAAATGGGATCGGTCCGCTGTTACACGTAGATTAAACTACTCAATGGAAAGTAAAAGATCTGAGCACTTCTTCCACCACTGACAGGCTTTATACAAGATGTTTTAGGCTTTTATCTAGGTGCAAAAATTAAACCGTGTTGTCTCTATAGCCAAGTACGCTGCAGTTCCAATTGTAGAATAACCAAACTGCGTCCTCCCATCATCGGGAGAATGTACTCACAAATCGAACTTCCTAGTCCAGACTTCATGAACTTCACGTACTTGGTATTGAGAAATGGCCACTATAATATATAATAATTCATATAAATTGAATGGTGATTAAAAATTCAGGTAACATGCCAAGCCATCGTTCCGTCCTCATTACTGACCGACTGGACACACGTTCTCATTGCTAATAAGACCAATGTTAGATAGAATTGTATTCATGTAAATGGAGATGAATAGTTCAGTCTGAAGCTTCAGCTGAAATTATTTCATTTGCATTGATAAATTTAGCTCCTTGTACCCCATTGCACAATGGATTCAGAATAAGAATCAGCTTTATTGGCCAGGTATGTTTACACATGCAATAAATATGTTAGAAGATAAAATAAAACATATAATTTTCTGATTTTTTTCTTTCATGTTTGTTTGCAGGGTTCGGTAGCGACTGCTTTCAGGTGAAAAAGATGTGATGGCCTGTGATGGCCTAGCTATGGTAATGGACAATGAACCAGAAGGTCCAGAGTTCAAACTACTACCTCTGCCAAGCTCTGCCACTGTTGGGTTCTTGAGCAAGACCCTTAACCCACAATTGCTTGGATTTTAAGACTGTATCAATTGTAAGTCGCTCTGGATAAGGGCATCAGATCCATGTTCTTTAAATAAACCAGGGTTCCCACTCGCATCTGATTTTCATCCCAATGATTGAAAACACCTGACTCTAATTTCACCTTCAAATTAACTGCTAATCCTAGAGGTTCACATACTTTTGCCGCTTACTAATATGTAATATTGGATCATTATAATATTACATTTTTGTGTCATTTGTTTAACTGGGTTCTCTTTATCTACTTTTAGGACTTGTGTGAAAATCTGATGATGTTTTAGGTCATATTTATGCAGAAATATAAAAAATTCTAAAGGGATCACAAACCTTCAAGCACCACTGTATGTCCAGGCTGTGAGGAATCTATGATGAATTTCTCTGCCGGGGTTACTGGTTCTTGATGTATGCTAGTCACAGAGGGTGGGCAGGGGAGCACCGATGATTTTCTCAGCTGTCTTCACAGTCTTTTGCAGTCTGCCTCTGTCCTGCTTTGTGACTGATCCCAACCAGACCATGATGGATGTGATGGACAGATTTAAAGACTGCAGTGTAGAACTGCTTTCTCAGTTGCCACAGAAAATACATTCTGTGCTGGGAACTTTTGAAGATGGAGTTGCTGTTGGTCTCTCACTTCAGGTTTTGGGAGAAGGTAGTTCCCATAAACCTGAAGGTCTCCCCAGTAGGCACAGTGCCGGTCAATATTGTGAGGGAGAACTTAATTGCGGGTTTTCTCCTAAAATCCACTATCATTGCCATAGTCTGGGGTGTGTTCAGCTCCAGGTTGTTATGACAGAACAAGAACACAAGCCGTTCTGCGATATGAAGACTCATTTCAGTCTTGGATGAGTCAGATGGCTGTAGTGTCATCTGCAAACTTTAACTATTGGGTCTGCAGGTGCAGTCATTTGAGTAGAGTGGGAAGAGCAACAAAGTGAGAACACAACCATGTGGAACACCAGTGCTGACTGTTCGTGTGGTTGAGGTGACATTCCCCAGCCTCACCTGTTGTGTCCTGTATGTTAGGAAGCTGGTTATCCCCCATCATATTGTGGAGAATACAATGAGCTGAGAGGGGTTGAAACAGAGGATTTCGAGATGATGGTGTTGAATGCTAAGATGAAGTCCACAAAGAGCATCCTTGCATATGCCTCTGGGTTGTCAAAATGTTCTAGGATACGGTGTGCTCCCATGTTGACGGTATCATCCTCTAACCTGTTTTTGTCCGATAAGCAAACTGCAGGGAGTATAGCAGGGGTCCTGTAATGGTCTTCATATGTTCCAAAACCAAACCTTCAAAAGACTTCGTGACCATAGACGTTACAGAAACTGGCCTGTAGTCATTAACTCCTATCATTGAGAGTTTCTTGTGTTTTGGGATGATGGGGGAGCGTCTGAAACAGGATGGGACTTCACGCAGTTCTAGTGACATGTTGAAGATCTGTGTGAAAACAGGAGCCAATTGATCAGCACAAGTTTTGAGACACGAAGGTGAGACACCACCTGGGCCAGGGCCTTCCTGGTTTACTGTCTATGGAAAAGAGAGACTCTGTCTTTAATAATACAGTTACACAGAAGCTAATGAGACCTATTAAAAGTATGCTAATGCTTAGATCTGGATAAACCCATACAGCTAGATACAAAGCTCAGATAAATATCATTATAGTTCTGATTAATCTTTCATAACCCCTTCCTTCAACCTCTGTTATTAACCATGCCTACTAACTTATTTTGTGCTGTAAATTTCATAAATATGACTGTCTAGCGCTAAAGGTTAAGCTTAGCAGTAACATCATAAGAAGAACATTTCCTCTGTACCTTTAATTCTGTATTATTGAACTGTTCTTGTTTTATACTCAATCACAGGGAAGTTATCTTTTTTTTCTGTGAAATGAACACAGAACGAAGAATTTTAACTTAATATAACCCTTGTATCAGCACTTTTAAAGAATAAATGTCAGAAGCCATTCAGCAGTACCAAGGCCACCATCAGCCACCTCATCAGTCATGTCTTCTCAATTTTTTAAATGAATTCATAATTTACTGAGCTTCAGAATGAATCTAGACTTAGTCGTCTGATATCCACCCATGGTCAATTATTTCTCTTTATCAATATCGTCCATCTATATTGCATTGGCTCATTTGAATTTCATAACCAAACACTAATATGCAGTCTTTTATGAAACCTTTATGATAATGCCGCAAAGATTCCCGGGGCTATCAATCACTCAGTCTGTGTGTCTCTAAATGAAGAAAGTGGGATCTAATTATCTGCCCCTTAAGGTGATAGGACATATAATCCTGTACATTTATTACCACATTGATGTGAAGACTTACTTCTCAAACAAGAGGTAAGTCGTTTAACCTCAGCACACCCCTGCTGCAGTTACAAAGAGTACTGATGTGGTTGCAGTACAAAGGCTGCACTGGATATGGAGAGTAAACTATTAGGTGTCCCATGTACAGTGGTGCTTGAAAGTTTGTGAACCCAAATGAGACAAAAATATTATACTTGGTCATCTCCTTATTGAGGAAAATGATCCAATATTACATATTAGTGAGTGGCAAAAGTATATGAACCTCTAGCATTAGCAGTTAATTTGAAGGTGAAATTAGAGTCAGGTGTTGTCAATCAATGGGATGACAATCAGGTGTGAGTGGGCACTCTGTTTTATTTAAAGAACAGGGAACTATCCAAGTCTGCTCTTCACAACACGTTTGTGGAAGTGTATTATGGCACGAACAAAGGAGATTTCTGAGGACCTCTGAAAAAGAGTTGTTGATGCTCATCAGGCTGGAAAAGGTTACAAAACCATCTCTAAAGAGTTTGGACTCCACCAATCCACAGTCAGACACACTGTATACAAATGTAGGAAATTCAAGACCAATGTTACTCTCCCCAGGAGTGGTCGACCAACAAAGATCACTCCAAGAGCAAGGCGTGTAATAGTTGGTGAGGTCACAGGAGGACCTCAGGGTAACTTCTAAGCAACTGAAGGCCTCTCTCACATTGGCTAATGTTAATGTTCATGAGTCCACCATCAGAAGAACACTGAACAACAACGGTGTGCATGGCAGGGTTGCAAGGAGAAAGCCACTGCTCTCTAAAAAGAACATTGCTGCTCGTCTGCAGTTTGCTAAAGATCATGTGGATGAGCCAGAAGGCCATTGGAACAATGGTTTGTGGTTTGGATGAGACCAAAATAAAACTTTTTGGTTTAAAAGAAAAGCATTATGATTGGAGAAAGGAAAACAATGCATTCCAGCATAACAATCTCATCCCATCTGTGAAACATGGTGGTGGTAGTATCATGGTTTGGGCCTGTTTTGCTGCATCTGGGCCAGGACGGCTTGTGATCATTAATGGAACAATGAATTCTGAATTATTTAAAAGAATTCTAAAGGAAAATGTCAGGACATCTGTCCATGAACTGCATCTCAAGAGAAAGTGAGGCATGCAGCAAGACAACGACCCTAAGCACATAAGTCATTCTACCAAAGAATGGATAAAGAAGAATAAAGTTAATGTTTTGGAATGGCCAAGTCAAGGACCTGAAGCGAGCAGTTAATGTGAGGAAACCCACCAACATCACAGAGTTGAAGCTGTTCTGTACGGAGGAATTATCAGGGGGCGCATTCCCGCCCCTAGGGGTCGCCGCGGGACCGCTAAACGCCGCGGCCGTCCCCCTATAAAATGAGCTTCCTAATGCCGGCCTTCGGCGCACTGTCTCGCTACCCACGCGAACGTTTGAAGAGTTCTTTTTGTCTGGCGTTACCCTTTGCGTATGGGTAAGGATAGTGGTATAATCCCGGTCGACACAGGCAGGCGGGATTGTGGAATAAAGGGCAAAGCCTTGAGGTAAATGCTAGGGAATTGGCGGTTAGGTTAGGGAAAGTGGGGTAACGCCACTAACCTCCGTCTCTCTTCAGCCCGAGACGCCCGCGGCCATCTTCCGCTTCTCCCCGTTCCCTCGGGACGTTGGTAAGCTCCTGTCGCAGGTCCTGTTGTCTCCGGCGTTATCCGGTGCTTACTGCACCCCGGTCTAAGTATAGCCTTTCTTCCCCTGGGCTTTGGAACGCGTGCCTTGCGTTCTAGAGACGCGCCGATTGCGCCTGGCTCGCTGAAACCCCGGGCACATGCGCAGTCGCTCGCCACACACACACACACACACAGCGCACACACAGAGCGCAACAGGCACACACACACACAGCCAGCTCTGTCACACTCAGCGCGCGGCAGGCGTGTGCTCACCGTGCTGCCCCCCCCACACACACACACAGCCAGCTCTCTGCACAGAGAGTTTTCCCACGCACACACAAACGCTCGCTCGCGCTCTGAGTGCTGTGCGTGCCTTTTTTTTCTCCTTCAGCTCAGTGTAGAGCTCTGACGGGTTCAATCCCGCTTTTTCCTTTGCCTTTCGTTTTCCTTTTGCATTTACCCTTATTAATAATAATCTGCTTTTGTTTGAGATCGCCAGGAAGTGACTCCTTAGTTTGCCCGTAGGCTTATTGCCATCATTTCCTCTTTTCAGGTCACAGAATCCGTGGTGCAGCGGTAGCTTTCCCGCCCCCGGAGACTGTGACTCTGGCCTCGAATCCCATGACGGGCCGTCTTCAGTAGCCTCCCCGCTCAGTGACGGGATTTCTTTTACGTTTTCCCTCCTTTGGGTCGTTAGGTGTAGACCCCCGCACTTGAGTCCGTTATTTCTCCTTTTTTCGGTGAGCCTCCCCAGGCCCCCCGTAACAGTACAGTGCGCCCAGTATGGACTCAGCAGGGGCGCACGATATGGACCCAGAAGGATCCCCACCCCCAGCGGCTGCCGTTCTTCGCCACCACGGCGTTACCCTGGGGCGTCATGAGCAGCAGCTCACCCTCCTCACTCAGCAGGTAGCGGCCCTTACTGAGGCGGTCAAGGAACTGTCGGCCAACCTCTCTGGGCTTCAGGCGGTCGCCCCCCCCCTTCGCCTGCTCGATTCCGCCTCCGATGGTTCCTCCTCCCCCGCCTCGCCTCACGGGAGATTCCCCCGTCGCCGCTCCCAAACGCTTCGCGGGCGAACCTGAGCGCTGCAGGGGTTTTCTTATGCAGTGCTCGCTTGTCTTTGAGCTGCGCTCATCCCAATTCCCCACGCCTCGATCCCGGGTCGCTTACATTATTTCCCTCCTCTCAGGCCGGGCCCTGGCTTGGGCCACAGCCCAGTGGGATGCCAGGACCTCCGCCTGCGAGGATGAAGAGGCCTTCGCTGAGGCCCTCAAGGGAACCTTTTTTCACCCGCTGGGGGGCCGTAGCGCGGCCTCTCGCTTGGTGCACCTCATGCAGGGCACCAGGTCGGTGGCGGAGTACACCATCGAGTTCCAGACCTTGGCGGCAGAGAGTGGCTGGAATGAGGCGGCCCTCATCTCCAGCTACGAACGGGGACTCAGTGAATCCATGAAGGATGAACTGGCCGTTCGAGACCCCCCCGCCACGCTCGACGACCTCTACAACCTCGCCACCACCATCGACTCCCGTCTGAGGCAACGGGCCCGTGAGAGGGCGGGGTCTCGTGGCCGCTCCACGGGCCCGTGGCCTGGCCGCGACCCCGCGGTCCATCGCAACGCCCGTTCCGAAGCCCCCGAACGCATGGAGCTCAGAAGGGCTGGATGGAACCCTTCCGGTGGGGCCGATTCCCCGCCCCCTGATGGGTCGGGAAACGTAAGGGCCAGGGCCGGTCGGGGGGGCCGGTCTTAGGCGCATCCACTCGCCCCCTGTCAGGCCTCACCCTCCCGGTCATTCTTCGCCAGGGAGGGGGTGGTCGGACCCGCCTCTCCGCCTACGTCGATTCCGGGGCCAAGGGCCACTTTATCGACGACGCACTCGCGCGGCGTTTGCATCTTCGCGTCGAGGCCCTCCCCAGCCCCAGCCACTCAGGGCCTTTGATGGTCGGGTCTTGGGCAGGGGGCCTGTCACCCATAGGACCCTGCCCGTCACCATGGAGACGGGACTTCACTCCGAGAGAGTCGTCTTTCTAGTCACCCGCACGCCTACTCTCCAACTGGTCCTGGGTTACCCATGGTTACGACTCCACAACCCGTGGATCGACTGGCAAACCCGATCCGTCTATGCTTGGTCCCCCCGGTGCCAGGAGTCATGCCTGCTTCCGCTGTCCACCCCCCATCACCAACCTCGTGTTCGGCAGACGGTACCCGACCTGTCCACCGTCCCCGAACCCTACCAGGATCTGGGGGTGGTGTTCAGCAAAGGGGCGGCCCAAGTCCTGCCGCTGCACATGGAATATGATTGTGCCATCAACCTCCTGCCGGGCACTGCTCCCCCCCGGGGGCGGCTCTTTTCCCTGAGCCGCACTGAACAGGAGGCAATGTGGCAATACATTGCTGAGGCGCTCCAGCAGGGCTTCATACGGCCGTCCTGCTCGCCGGCGGGGGCGGGTTTCTTTTTTGTTGCAAAGAAAGAGGGCACCCTGCGCCCGTGCATAGATTACCGGGGCCTCAACGCGATCACAGTCAAAGACCGCTACCCCCTGCCCCTTTCGGCGACGGCCTTCGAGGCGCTCCAGGGGGCCCGCATCTTTACTAAGCTGGACCTCCGGAGCGCTTACAACCTCGTCCGCATCCGGCAGGGGGACGAATGGAAGACAGCCTTTCTGACGCCCACAGGGCACTATGAATACAGGGTGATGCCTTTTGGGCTGATGAACGCCCCGGCTGTCTTCCAACGGTTTGTTAATGACATGCTCCGTGAGGCTCTGGACCGATATTCGTTCGTCTACCTCGACGACATACTATCATCAGCCGGGTCACTGAGGAACACATCGGTCACGTCCGCCGGGTCTTGAGCGCTCCTGAAAACCGGCTCTATGTGAAGCTGGAAAAAAAGTCAGTTTCCACACCCACTCGGTCGCCTTCTTAGGGGCTTCGTCGTGTCACAGGCGGGGGGTGGGCGTAGCGGATGAACATGGACCCAGTCAAGATCAGGCCGCGTGGCCAAGTGGCCCCATGCCCCACCTCCGCCGCATGTCCAACGGTTTCCTGAGGCTGTTGCTAATTTTTTTCCGGCGTTAGTACGGGACTTCAGAGCCCTTGCGGCCCCCCCGCTCCGACCTCAAGAGCAAGGCCCCAGGTCCTTTCAGTTTTGGACGCCGGAGGCCGACCCAAGCTTTCCGGGTCATCAAAAGACCGGCTTACTAACCCCCGGGCCTCAGATTTCCCCCGATCACGAGGGAACCATTCGTCGTCGAGGTAGACGCATCCGACATCGGGTGGGGGACGTTTTGTCGCCAGCGCACGGGATCGGACCACAAACCTCCACCCGTGTGCCTACTTTCGCGGCGGCGTTTACCCCCGCCGAGCGTAACTACCAATGAGGGACCGGGCGCTCCTGGCCATGAAACTGGGGCCCACTGGAAGGTGGCGTCACTGGCTGGAGGGTGCCCAAGACCACCATTCCTGGTTGTGGACAGACCACAAGAACTGGATACATCCCAGCAAGCCAAAAGGTTAACACCAGCCCAGCTGTTGGTCTCTGTTTTCGCAGGGTTTCGACTCACTGTCCCCACCTTCCGGGCCAGTCGAAGAAACATCCAAGCCCGACGCACTATCCAGGCAGTGGGACCACACAAGACTCCCCACTTATCCAGGACCCTATTTTCCCGACCACCAGGGTGGTAGCAGCCCTCACTGGGCTACGACGCGTGGTCAACTAAGGCCATTAGTCGCGAACCCGATACCGGTAACGGCCCCTCGGGTCGTAGGTTCGTCCCGGCCTTGCTCGCCCCCGAGTGATGCGCTGGGGCACGAGGCATTTCCTTTGCAGCACACCTGGCCGCACAGCACTACAAGCTCCTCCGACAGAGCTATGTGGCCACGAATGGAAGAGGATGTAGGCAGTTAGTGGCCTCTTGCGAGTCTTGTGTCGTATAACAAGGACCCCTCGCAGGAGGCCCCCGGCCTTCTTCACCCTCTTTCAGTTTCCCGCTCGCCCCTGGTACCATGTCTCCCTGGACTTCGTAACGGGGGCTGCCCCAGTCCAGGGGAACACGGTTTTCCTCGTGGCTCGGTATTTGACCGGTTCTCCAAGGGGTGGGTGCACGCCGTGGCGCTGCCAACCCCAAACTGCGGCTGCCAAGGATAACGGCGCCTAATCCTCGGCATGTGGCCCGGGTGCACGGGTTTCCAGGACCTACTGTCGGATCGGAGGCCCCCCAATTTATCAGAAGATTTGTCGCATTTACTGTCCGATCGGTGGAGGGCCACGGAGTCTCTCCTCGGGGTTTGGTGTCACCCGGAGTCTAACGGCCAGACGAAGGTGGAACCAGGACCTGGCACGCATGCCCTCAGATTCTGACGGCGGGCAAAACCTCACACATGGGCGAGAACATATGCCATGGGCCGAATTCCCCCATAACACCCTGTGGCATTTGGCCCTCGCCTGTCCCCATCGAGGGCCAGTTCGGCTTCCAGCCTCCCCTCTTCCCTCGCAAGAGGCGACGAGGTGTCTCCTCGCGGAAGCAGGGGGGAAGAATGGCCATGGTGACGAAAATCTGGATCAAGGCCCGGGCGGGCCTCCGGGTAATGCAGAGTCCATGCATCCGTCAGGCGGGGACCGCAAGGCGCAGGCCCGCGCTCCTCTTACGCCGGGGGCAACACGTATGGGCTATCCGTCGGGACCTTCCGTTGAAGGATGCTCGGGGGTAGCTGGCTCCTAAGTACGTGGCGGCCCTTCAAGTACTTCGCAGGGATCAACCCGGTCAGCTCCCAGTTAGACCATGCCCCCGGTCCAGAAGATACACCCACGTTCCCGTTTCCCAGCTTAAACCCTACATCTGCCAGACCCGTGGCCCGTTCGAGGCTCCCCCTTCACCCCGTGTTGATTCAGGGGTCAGCCTATGCGGTTCCGTCGATTGCTAGACTCCTGGCGGGTCCAGGGTAGCACCCAGTACATGTGACGGGAGGGCCGCGGGGAACGAGGAGAGGTCCTGGGTCCCGGAACGCCACATCCTGGACCGCACCCTCATCCGCGAATTTCGGAGAAACCCCGTCGATCTGCTGGGCCGTCAGGGCCACCCCTGGGGGGGGGTACTATAAGGGGGCGCATTCCCAATCCCGCCCTCTAGGGGGGTCGCCGCGGGACCGCCTAAACGCCGCGGCCGTCCCCTATAAAAGAGCTTCCTAATGCCGGCCTTCGGCGCACGTCTCGTACCAACGCGAGTTTTGAGGGAGATCGTTGTCTGGTGTACCTTTGAGTTATGGTTAAGGAAGTGGTAATCCCGTGTCGACACAGTCCTCGGAGGCGGGATGTGGTAAAGGCAAAAGCCTTGAGGTACTGCTAGGCCTTAGCCGGTTAGGTAGGGGAAAGTTGGGGTAACGCCACGAACCTTCCGTCTCTCTTCGCCCGAGACGCCCGCCGGCATCTTCCGCTTCTCCACGTTCCCTCGGGAGGAGACGTTGGTAAGTTCTGTCGCGGGTCCTGTTGTCTCGACGTTCTCCGGTGCTTACTGCACCACGGGCTAAGTATAGCCTTTTTCCCCTGGGCTTTGGAACGCGTGCCTTGCGTTCTAGAGACACGCCGATTGCGCCTGGCTCGCTGAAACCCCGGGCACATGCGCAGTCGCTCGCCACACACACACACACACACAGAGCGCAACAGGCACACACACACACACAGCCAGCTCCGTCACACTCAGCGCGCGGCAGGCGTGTGCTCATCGTGCTGCCCCCCCCCCACACACACAGCCAGCTCTCTGCACAGAGAGTTTTCCCACGCACACACACAACGCTCGCTCGCGCTCTGAGTGCTGTGCGTGCCTTTTTTTCTCCTTCAGCTCAGTGTAGAGCTCTGACAGGTTCAATCCCGCTTTTTCCTTTGCCTTTCGTTTTCCTTTTGCATTTACCCTTATTAATAATAATCCGCTTTTGTTTGAGATCGCCAGGAAGCGACTCCTTAGTTTGCCCGTAGGCTAATTGCCATCATTTCCTCTTTTCAGGTCACAGAATCCGTGGTGCAGCGGTAGCTTCCCCGCCCCCGGAGACTGTGACTCTGGCCTCGAATCCCGTGACGGGCCACCTTCAGTAGCCTCCCCGCTCAGTGACGGGATTTCTTTTATGTTTTTTCTCCTGTGAGGTGTAGACCCCCGCACTTGGGTCCGTTATTTCTCCTTTTTCAAGTGCGCCTCCCCAGGCCCCCCGTAACAGGAATGGGCTAAAATCAACAGTTACAGGAAACGTTTTGTTGCAGTTATTGCTGCACAGGGGGTCACATCAGATACGGAAAGCAAAGGTTCACATATTTTTGCCACTCACTAATATGTAATATTGGATCATTTTCCATAATAAATAAGTGACCAAGTATAATATTTTCGTCTCATTTGTTTAACTGGATTGTCTTTATCTACTTTTAGGACTTGTGTGAAAATCTGGTGATGTTTTAGGTCATATTTATGCAGAAATATAGACCATTTTAAAGGGTTCACAAACTTTCAAGCACCACTGTATGTCTTAATGGTGTAGGTACTAGAATATTACTGGATGCAGCCCATTTTATTTAATAAATGAGATCTAATTAATTTTCTATTTGTATTTTCTATTGTGTTTTTGTAAAAACTTATTCTCTGAGAACTTTATTGAAGACAAAGTGACATAAGCATGAACAGCCTACATGGAATTTCCACACTCTGAATGCACTGCCTCAACAACCAAACTAATGTGAGTGTATATCAGACGTTTGCACAAGAATTAGTCTCAGAGCAGGAGACCTATTGATGTATCTTTTGCACTCTGTTGGGCAATTAAGTCAGCATATTTGAATATGGCTCACAGAGCATGTAGCATTGAGCTAAAGTGTTTACAGTGTTTATAGTTCACTTTAGATTGTGAGAAAGCAAGAGACTAATTAAGTAATCAACTGATTAATGGGTTGCAAAGGAACTGACAATAAAAAATATGACACTACTATGTGAAAAGACACTGAGAAAAATATAGTTTTTGTGGTTAACTGGCTTAATTTGACACTGAATATGTGTGTGAAATCTAACGTTCAATTAAAGAAAATCGCTACTTTAGAACACTGTAAAATCTCCTTTTGTAAATACAAAACATTGAGTCATGTCCCATAATGCTTGATCAGATTACAGAATATACAGATCAAGATCTGAGATCATTCCTCAAAACATATGTCCAGATCCTACAGAATGCTAGGCAGAGACTCATGAAATGAGCAGCCAAAAGCATTTGTACAGTAGGCCATAAAACAATTACTTTCAGCAGTGATTTATCTTCCACAGGGAAACCAGCAAAGACAGCAGTATGGCAGGCCTTGAGTGCGACTGGTTTATCAGTAACACCTTTTATTAGGATTTCCACCAACTGCCAAGAAGCTTGGTGCATGCTCAATATCTGTAGAACGATTTACATAGAATAACTGTGCCCAAAACTTACAAAACTGTAAAAACAAATCCAGCCAGTCATAAACCTGTGAATTTGAATAGTGGCTTTAATAGAGAGCATGCGGCTGGGGGGACAAATTGGTGAATCGAGGGCATTAAACATTATCAGTGAGTGGGGAGCTGTGATCATGAGTGCAGAAAAGCTTCAGATTGTTCCAGCACCTTTGTGTATCAAGCAAAATGAATCCAGTAATACTTTTTTTTTTTACATTGCCTTACACTTGTTCCACTTATTGACTAAAACATGTTAGCTATCACTGAGCTTACTAATACAACAAGTTCGTCAGAGAAGAGACCGAAAGCTATTTTTGTTTCTTTCAGATTTGTCCCTTTTGCCTAATATGATTCCTGACCCCCAGTCTCTCTTAAATGTGATCAGTCCTAGTTCCTCTCTTGTGGACTCTCCTCTTCAGATGACATCAGGATTTCAGCGGTGTTTAGTTCACAGGACTGGCAATGTCAAAAAACTTGATTCGTAACCATTAAATCATTCATTCATGACCAGACTGTAACTGCTTGGCAGCAACTTTTCGTTTCTAAATCTCTGGGCCTCTCTGGAGTCCATGATGCAATTTGTCCTAACAAGTTTCACAGGTCATTTTGGAGGAAAACCAGCTTCATAGCACAGCTCCAGCATACTTAACAGTGTACTCCAGCATACCTTTTGTATAACCACTCTTCTTCTAGTTTATTTTTTGGATTATATCCCATTTTTATCCCAGCTTGCTCTGCCCAATTTCTGTCTCACAGCATCTCCCTGCCACGTTCATGACCCGTCCGCTGAAGGAGATAGGTTACGGGCCAAGTTTAGGCTGCTGACTTCTTCTATTCACTGGCAGGCAGTGGACTTCTACGAATTCAGAATGAATTTTCATTGAGGAATGGAATATTTTCCGGACCAGAGGATCAGGCACCTGAATGCCTAACCATATTTGTTGTCTCATCTGACCACAGAACTTGGTTGTAAATAAACTTCCAGTAGTGACTGCTAAATTCAAATCCATAGGAAAAGAAAGCCATGCAGGAATCTCCTGAATATCCCCTTAGTTTCTCCTAAACAAAGAGAGGTAAAATTTAAAGAAAAATTAGACACTTACTTAAGACTCATCATCTCAAATCTCCCCCTGAGTTTTACCAGAGACTCAATAAAGACTCACATTATGATCAGAACTCCCAACATCTTGATTCTCATATTTATCTGATGCTCAGAAAAACTGAGCTTTCAAAACAAACATTTTGAACCCTTAACGGTTTCTGTAGCTTATAGTGGAGTACTTCTATAAAACTGTAATTTGTCAAATAATGGCCATGCAAGTCTATTATTTACTGCACTCAGTAATGTTTTCCCCCTAAAAGACTGGCTGGGTTGGGTGTCACATGCAGACACAGTTGGCTGTGAGTGAGGAAGGTAATTCCAGTGGAGGGATCATCCCCCAATGCTGAAACAGAATGACATGCCCTCACAGTCATACTCCACACCGGCACCCTGTTTTCTCCTGGGATATGTGCTGGAGCCCCTGTGAAAGAAATACATATGTTCTTATTCTCATTTTACTCTGAACATAGCTATACAATCTTTAACCAATCAACATTGTAACAACCGCATACAGTGGTGCTTGAAAGTTTGTGAACCCTTTAGTAATTTCTATATTTCTGCATAAATATACAGAAAAACATAATTAGATTTTCACACAAGTCCTAAAAGTAGATAAAGAGAACCCAGTTAAACAAATGAGACGAAAATATTATACTTAGTCATTTACTTATAGAGGAAAATGATCCAATATTAAATATTAGTGAGTGGCCAAAGTATGTGAACCTCTAAGATTAGCAGTTAATTTGAAGGTGAAATTATAGTCAGGTGTTTTCAATCAATGGGATGACAATCAGGTGTGAGTGGGCACCCTGTTTTATTTAAAGAACAGGGATCTATCAAAGTCTGTTCTTCACAACATGTTTGTGGAAGTGTATCATGGCACGAACAAAGAAGATTTCTGAGGATCTCGGAAAAAGAGTTGTTGATGCTCATCAGGCTGGAAAAGGTTACAAAACCATCTCTAAAGAGTTTGGACTCCACCAATCCACAGTCAGACAGATTGTGTACAAATGGAGGGAATTCAAGACCATTGTTACCCTCCCCAGGAGTGGTCGACCAACAAAGATCACTCCAAGAGCAAGGCGTGCAATAGTTGGCGAGGTCATAAAGGACCCCAGGGTAACTTCTAAGCAACTGAAGGCCTCTCTCACATTAGCTAATGTTAATGTTCATGAGTCCACCATCAGAAGAACACTGAACAATAATGGTGTGCATGGCAGGGTTGCAAAGAGAAAGCCACTGCTCTCCAAAAAGAACATTGCTTCTCATCTGCAGTTTGCTAAAAATCAAGTGGACAAACCAGAAGGCTATTGGAAGAAATTTTTGTAGATGGATTTTTGTTTAAAAGAAAAGCGTTACGTTTGGAGAAAGGAAAACACTGCATTCCAGCTTAGGAATCTTATCCCATCTGTGAAACATGGTGGTGGTAGTATCATAGTTTGGGCCTGTTTTGCTGCATCTGGGCCAGGACGGCTTGCCATCATTGATGAAACAATGAATTCGAATTATATGAGAGAATTTTAAAGGAAAATGTCAGGACATCTGTCCATGAATTTAATCTCATGAGAAGGTGGGTCATGCAGCAAGACAACGACCCTAAGCACGCAAGTCATTCTACCAAAGAATGGTTAAAGAAGAATAAAGTTAATGTTTTGGAATGGTCAAGTCAAAGTCCTGACCTTAATCCAATCGAAATGTTGTGGAAGGACCTGAATCAAGCTAAGATTCCTCCAAGCCGGTGTGCAGGACTGATCAACAGTTACAGGAAACGTTTAGTTGCAGTTATTGCTGCAAAGGGGGTCACACCAAATACTGAAAGAAAAAGTTCACATACTTTTTCTACTCACTAATATTTAATATTGGATAATTTTCCTCAATAAATAAATGACCAAGTATAATTGACCAAGTAAAATTTTTGTCTTATTTGTTTAACTGGGTTCTCTTTATCTACTTTTAGGACTTGTGTGAAAATCTGATGATGTTTTAGGTCCTATTTATGCAGAAATATAGAAAATTCTAAAGGGTTCACAAACTTTCAAGCACCACTGTACATCTTCAAGCTTAGTGATGAACGGGCACTCGTGGCACTGAGTTATTAACCAGCTGCTGAAAACTCTCTTTCTTGAGATCATGGATTCAAACCCCAGGCCGGTCTTATAATCAATGAGTACCTCAAGATAAAATTAGTTTTGTCTACTTTAATCTCAAATGTATTTATGCCTCCTTTGTGTCTCATTATTTTTCTCCTTTTGTTTAGAGAAACATGCAATTTTGTGTGCCTAGAGCCAGCTGTTGGCAAGTTCTTGAGGACCTGGGTTTAAATCCCGGATGGGACTCCTATGTGTAAGTCGGGTAGTACGCTTATGGAAGCCCACAATGGACTTGTCCAGTGAATTTGTGAGACAAAGTCAGTACTTAAATTAAATACATAGAGATTCACCACTAATTCTCTTAAACTACAGCAGGCACTGAGTATAAGTTTTTCTATGGGAACACATACACACTTTCTTTTGGCATGCTTTCCAAATAGCTTGTTGGAATGGAGGTGACATCTCAATGTTATATCCAACTGTGATACTGTAATATGGACTCTGTGTGTTGTCATATTCATACCCATGGAAAACTACATCTCACAGACTTTCCTAAACTCTCAGGTTAACTTAAAAAGTGCATATAAATGGTAACACGCTTCAGTTAGTGTGATTTTAAATGAATAAACCACAAACACAGTTTTTATTAACTTTTTCCACCTGTATTTACTAAGGTTGCCAATATTTCTGGAGCTGACTGTAGATAGTGAGAGAGCATTGAAGGTTAGGAATTATGTCCGAGCTAAACAATCTGTTGAATAATTCAATATTATAATGTGGATGGGATAAAGAATGAGAAGAAACTTGCTCTAGAGATAATTCAGTGTAAGGAAAGTGAAATAGCCTGGAGTGATGGAACTTTGACTGCAGAGACCTGTTCAGAAAAATTAGACCTTTGTAAGTGTACATGTTACGTGTTTTTTTTTTTTTCTTATAGGTGGAATGGCCTGTCCTTCATAGCTATGGTCGGTATATCCGGCCAATCAGAAGAGCTGATTCGCGGAGTCTAAAGGTGGGATCTTCATTTTAAAAGGAAGTGCTCGGTGAGACATTTGTTTGGCTTCCATGTTGTTGACTGTTTAGATGTGAGATATTTCATAGTGCATATTTGTTTGAGGTGTTACCGTTGTCTGTCTTTTGAGTTTGTGAGTGTAAAAGTTGTAATGGGCTTTCTGCACAATTACTTCCGCATTTTCCTTAGTGCTGCTTTAGTGTTTCCGGTTTTCCCACTACACTTGCAATGAGCCACCAAAATGCCATTAAGTGGTCATAGCTTAGGAATCTGTTGGCAAATGTATTACATTAACAGCAACTTGGTTATCAAATTGACGGTGCATTGCATCTGTCATGGTGTTTACTACAGTAATACCCCAAAATTTGCGGGGGTTATGTTCCTAAACCCCCTGCAAGTTTTGGATGGACAACTAACAAAGGCCTATAAATACCTTCAATAAATATCAATAATCTTCATATGTTAAACCCTAAATATCTCCCTAAAACACTTCACTTGATTTGGATACTGTAGTGTCAGTGGTAGTCCCTATAAACATAAATAGCCTACTAATGCAAATGGTCATTATGTTTATATTTTATATTAGCATTAGAAATGTGATAATATATGCAGCATAACTAGATACAGTAAGTAGAACATTAGTGTTACAGTATTAGAAATTATATACAGGTAGTAGTCTCTATCAGCTGATGTCAGAAACGTAAACAAAGCAAATAGAGCATGAACTCTATTTCATAACACGATAGTTATATAATATGATAATAATACATGTAGTATTATTGGATACAGTGAGTAAAACATTATTTTTATGAAATCATCTCTGTTTATTATTATTCTTAACAAATTAATGCTAAACTTACCATCTACAAAAATTTGAAGTGTTAGATTACAAGGAAAAAATACATTAATTCGTGAAACAGCAGATTCAGAAGCATCAATGTTCGTGGTATTACTGTACAAGTTACCTGGTGTAAAACCAAATTTCGTCATCGGAGCCCCCAAAACGACTTATTAGTCCAAAACTCAGCTGGGCATGTAGTTCCTGTAGCCAATTTCTCAGCTCTTCCACTTCACAGGACAGATCATTTTTCGTGCAAGACATGTCCAGAGATGAGGACTCAGGAAAAGCACAGTAATCATGATCCATTGTAAGATCTGTTGATGGATCTTCCAGGAAGGCGGATTCAGCCGGTCTTTCCATGTGCCGTAGTGTCTGAGTGCTGTAGTGGGCACTGCACATTTTGCCAGTCTTCTCCGACCTTCTGGTGTTTTCGTTTCAACCAAGTGGTTGGATATGAAATGTCTGCTACAGCTCTTCATATGCGGAGAAATGACAAAATAGACCCAATGGATGTTTATTAGCTACTGTCTCCTGAGGACACTCTGGGCTGGGAAGCTATGGAAACTACCATTAAATTTCGCAGACGCCAAGTAAAGGGGGGGCACAACAGTGCTCTGATTATTTCTTCTGGAACTGGTTTGTCTTAAAAAAAACCTTACGATGGAAATTCATTTTGGTATGTGCTAGCAAAAAATGGAAAGTTTGGAAAGCACTGATTAATGGTAAATAATTTGACCAGAAACATATGAGTCATACTATTTGAAAACAGAAGCGCATCACATCCATGAATGCAAGTAGTCCATTGTGGTTGATGTGCGGTCTGTTGTCACTTGTTTGTGTATTGGTTTGGTAACGCTGTTGTGGTTTTTTGCATGAGCACGTTGTCTTACAGGTTTCTTCAGATTTTAATTTCCCAGGTGTGAAACCTACATCTGCATCAAGTAGGAATTTATTCTGTATAGACTGTGTGTCTTAGGTTAAGGCAGACTAGTGTAGACAATTAGGGTGATAGACATAATATTCCTAGACGCCTCATTGACCACTGGATCATGCGTCAAGGTCGTCGCCATATTTACTCTACTACTGTTATACTACTATTTATACTAAATATACTATATCTACTATACTTAATTTATTATTCCATTAATTATATTATTTATTAGACTACATCTTATTGTATTGATAGACTAATAATGTGTTGTACTGTACAATATATTACCATTGAGTGTGCCATTCATTGAAATTTAAAGTAACTGTAGTCTAAAGTAACTTTTTTTTTTGGTACTCCACATAGATCAAAAGCCTTGAATAAAAACGACTAATCAAAATTGGTACAAAAATAATTAGGTTATTGTGCATTTTAACAAGAAAAACGCAGCTCCTCCATTCACTTGCATTTGTTTACAAGCCAGTCTTGCATGGACCAATATAGCGGACACATTGACGTATCGCGGCAACGAACCAAAGCAACCAATGTGGCATCTAGGTATACATGTCAATGGTTAGGGTAAGTGTGTTTGAATTAGTAAACTGTGTGGTACATTTGAGAGTAGGTTTAGGTGTTTTGCCAACTTCTTTTCTTTGGCGCCACCGTAAATTCTCCCTCTTGGGTACGACAGTGCATGCATGTTCTACCTTGTATCGTTGTACTTTTTGGTTAGTGTTGTTATTGATTGTTGGTTCTGGGTTAATAAATACATTTTGTCTTTATTGTACTATTTGGTCTATCTGTCCTTCCACAAACACATTCTCCTTCTTTTGGTTGTGGTTCTGACCATTGTTATTAATTTTGCTGACCACTCTAGACAGGAGCCTAAAGTGAGAGTGTACAGTGGTGCTTGAAAGTTTGTGAAGTCTTTAGAATTTTATATATTTCTGCATAAATATGACCAAAAAGTACATAAATGGAATCCAGGTAAAAAAAGAGACAAAAATATTATATATGGTCATTTATTTATTGAGGAAAATGATCCAATATTACATATTAGTGAGTGGCAAAAGTATGCGAACCTTTGCTTTCAGTATCTGGTGTGACCCCCCTGTGCAGCAATAACTGCAACTAAACATTTTCTCTAACTGTTGATCAGTCCTGCACACCGGCTTGGAGGAATTTTAGCCCATTCCTCTTTACAGAACAGCTTCAACTATGGGATGTTGGTGGGTTTCCTCACATTAACTGCTCGCTTCAGGTCCTTCCACAACATTTCGATTGGTTTAAGGTCAAGACTTTGATTTGGCCATTCCAAAACATTAACTTTATTCTTATTTAACCATTCCTTGGTAGAATGGCTTGTGTGCTTAGGGTCGTTGTCTTGCTGCATGACTCACTTTCTCTTGAGATTCAGTTCATGGACAGATGTCCTGACATTTTCCTTTAGAATTCTCTGATATAATTCAGAATTCATTGTTCCATCAATGATGGCAAGCCGCCCAGATGTAGCAAAACAGGCCCAAACCATGATACTACCACCACCATGTTTCACAGACAGGATAAGATTCTTATGCTGGAATGCAGTGTTTTCCTTTCTGCAAACATAATGTTTTTCTTTTAAACCAGAAAGTTCTATTTTGGTGTGATCCATCAACAAAACATTTTTCCAAAGACTTCTTGTAGCGCCGGGTGGCGGATGAGAAGCAGGAGACAAACGCGAGCTACTGACAGGTAAGGTGGTTTTATTTACACACGAAACAGACAGGGTGGTGAGACAGGGTAGGTACATCGTGGAAACACGCCGGAGTGAGCTGTGTGCGGGTATTTGTAGTGCGGGGATGACAAGGGGAATGAGCAACAGGTGCGCGTGCTTAGCAGGTGCGGTTGGTGGGCGTGACAGAGCCCCCCCCCACAGAGTCCGAGTCGGAGCCAGGACTCCAATGCGACATCCCCGCGCATGGTTCCGAGTCCGGGGGTTTTCTCGCCGGGCGAATCCCTGGAAGAGTCCGGTAGCAGTCGGGCGACCGGCGAGCAGAAACGCCTGCCGGAGGCTGGCGAGCGGGGAAGCCAAGCGGAAGCCGGCGAGCAAGGGTGCAGGCTTGGCGCTGGCGAGCGAGGGTGCCGGCTGGACGCCGGTGAGCAAGGGCGCCGGCTGGACGCTGGCGAACGAGGGCTCCGGCTTGACGCCGGCGAGCAAAGGTTCCGGCTGGAGACCGGCGAGCGAAGGTTCCGGCTGGAGACCGGCGAGCGAAGGTTCCGGCTGGAGACCGGCGATCGGCGTCGCGGAGGGCAGGCTGGCGATCTTTGTCGCGGAGGGCAGGCTGGCGATCGGCGTCGCGGAGGGCAGGCTGGCGATCGGGGTCGCCGAGGGCAGGCTGGCGATCGGGGTCGCCGAGGGCAGGCTGGCGATCGGAGTCGCCGAGGGCAGGCTGGCGATCGGGGTCGCCGAGGGAAGGCTGACGATCGGGGTCGCCGAGGGAAGGCTGGCGATCGGGGTCGCCGAGGCAGGCTGGCGATGAGGGGTCGCCGAGGGCAGGCTGGCGATCGGAGTCCGCCGAGGGCAGGCTGGCGATCGGGGCGCCGAGGGAAGGCTGACGATCGGGTCCCGCCGAGGAAGGCTGGCGAGCGTGGTCGCGCGGGAAAGCTGGCGATCCGGAGTCGCCGAGGTCAGGCTGGGATCGGAATCGCCGAGGTCAAGGCTGGACGGAAGCGGTGTGCCTCCGTAAAGGTGGGAGGCGGCAGCGGCTTCGACAGGCGCAGGGCGAGCCCGTTGAGCGAGCGGATGAGCGCGTCGAAGTCCACGGCAATGGGCTCCGCGTCCGAAGCCACCTCCCCAAGCCGGGCACAGATGTCGGCGAGCCAACGTCCCTTGGTGGGAGCGGGCTCGCGGCCAGAGCCAGTAGCTGCTGTCTCCATGTCGGTGTTTCCAACTGTAGCGCCGGGTGGCGGATGAGAAGCAGGAGACAAACGCGAGCTACTGACAGGTAAGGTGGTTTTATTTACACACGAAACAGACAGGATGGTGAGACAGGGTAGGTACATCGTGGAAACACGCCGGAGTGAGCTGTGTGCGGGTATTTGTAGTGCGGGGATGACAAGGGGAATGAGCAACAGGTGCGCGTGCTTAGCAGGTGCGGCTGGTGGGCGTGACACTTCTGGCTTGTCAGCATGATCTTTAGCAAATTGCAGACGAGCATCATTCTTTTTGTAGAGCAGTGGTTTTCTCCTTGCAACCCTGCTATGCACACCATTGTTGTTCAGTGTTCTTCTGATGGTGGACTCAAGAACATTAACATTAGCCAATGTGAGAGAGGCCTTCAGTTGCTCAGAAGTTACCCTGGGGTCCTTTGTGACCTCGCCAACTATTAAACGACTTGCTCTTGGAGTGATCTTTGTTAGTCGACCATTTTTAGGATGGGTAACAATGGTCTTGAATTTCCTCCATTTGAACACAATCTGTCTGACTGTGGATTGGAGGAGTCCAAACTCTTTAGAGATTTTGTTTTGTAACCTTTTCCAGCCTGATGAGCATCAACAACTCTCAGAAATCTCCTTTGTTCATGCCATGAAACACTTCCACAAACGTGTTGTGAATAGCAGACTTTGATAGATCCCTGTTCTTTGAATAAAACAGGGTGCCCACTCACACCTGATTGTCATCCCATTGATTGAAAACACCTGACTCATCAATTTCGACTTAATGCTAGAGGTTCACATACTTTGGCCACACACTAATATGAAATATTGGATCATTTTCCTCAATAAATAAATGACCAAGTATAATTTTTAGTCTAATATTTTAACTGGGTTCTCTTTATCTACTTTTAGGACTTGTGTGAAAATCTGTTTTAGGTCATACTTATGCAGAAATATAGAAAATTCTAAAGGGTTCACAAACCTTCAAGCACCACTGTAACAGTACTGCTGAAAGAATGCTCTAAGGCAAAATTATATTTGCCTCAGTTAAGTGCATTCTTATTTATCTGCTTGTCCATTTTGCATACGTGTTAGAAAGCTACATGCGCGACATATGTAACTGGAAGAAGTTTAGCCAAGGCAATGTTGAATGATCAATATTGAAAGTGTTGAAGTAAATTTAATGTCTAAGAAGCTAAGTGAATATTTATCTTCCTCTGTGTTTGTGTGGGTGGACAGGTGGGTGGATGGTTTTGCATTCACCAGTCTGAGTAAAATCCACATTTTTGATTGCTATTATAAGCATGTTTATGAGCTTCTTATATGTTCTAGAAATAACCAATGGAAAAAAAAATAAATAAAAAATGAAAACAATCCCCCCACATGAGATTTTTAGTGCCTGATATTTCTTATCAGTGTAATAATTATTCCATGCTTGATTGGCAGGACTGGAAGATGAGAGCGCTCCCATATGCTTTTACTCAAGTATAATTAGGTTAATTAATCATGTTGCACATCAAGAATGCAACAAGATTAAACAGCCGTGTAGTCGGGAGTCTAACTTTCCAGTCCATCAGATTTATGTGGGAGTCCCTGGTGAGCTGTTCGTTTTCAATTACAGCTGCTGGATCACACATCTCACAGGGGGGTGAAAGGATGTATTTCCCTAGGGCCTTGTGCACACATGACTCTGCAGCCAGCAACAGGTCACAAAGGTGAAAGCATTCACCTCTGAAGATTTTACAGATGGTGACGATGCACACATTGGACCTGAAACTAGTTCTGTATTTAATTGATTTATTTATTAACCTAAATTTAGCCAGTATGATGTGATAAGGCACACTATATCAATGCAGTGGACTCCAGAACAAAACAAAAAAAATCCGATATACAAGAAACAAATACTTAAATTATTAAAAGATACAATCCTATTGTTTGAATTACAAGTGAATGCACACTCACTTCTTCATGAGTGCTCTGTGTATTCTGCACATGTCTGTACTTCAAGTGTGCTCTGGTTCTTTGACTAAATCTTAATTCCCACTGTAGTGTACAGACAATCAAATCAAGATTAGATTATTTTTTATTTCTGATATACACTCATTGACAAAACATTACTCACCAACAAGGAGTTGTTGTTGAATCGAACGAAACTTTGAGTGAATGTAATTATGATATATGTACGTGATTACCATACTGGAGTTTATTGGGGAAAACTGTACAGTTGAAAGGAGGCTCTAGTACCTTTTGGCCACCTCTAGCATGGATACAAAATGAGATACGGTTGGGCACTGTAGGCAAACCAGTTCAATATGGTATCTTGTGTTTGTGTATCATGGCACGAACAAAGGAGATTTCCGAGGAGCTCAGAAAAAGAGTTGTTGATGCTCATCAGGCTGGAAAAGCTTACAAAACCATCTCTAAAGAGTTTGGACTCCACCAATCCACAGTCAGACAGACTTTGTACAAATGGAGGAAATTCAAGACCATTGATACCCTCCCCAGGAGTGGTTAACCAACAAAGATCACTCCAAGAGCAAGGCGTGTAATAGTTGGCGAGGTTACAAAAGACCCCAGTGTAACTTCTAAGCAACTGAAGGCTTCGCTCACATTGGCTAATGTTAATGTTCATGAGTCCACCATCAGAAGAACACCGAACAACAATGGTGTGCATAGCAGGGCAAGGAGAAAGCCACTGCTCTCCAAAAAGAACATTGCTTCTCATCTGCAGTTTGCTAAAGATCACATGGACAAGCCAGATGTTCTGATTTCGACTTTCCTGGTCTTTCCATCACGACTTGGAAAGGTGAACGTGACCAAACCCATAGACCACTCATTGCGGGGGGACTGGCAATCTTTAAGTAACACAACATCTCCAGCCTGCAGATCTCGACATGCTGTGCACCATTTGCACCTTGCTTGAGGTGTATTAAGGTATTCTTTCCTCCATCAGGTCCTGAACTCGTTTGCTAGTGACTGTACTTGTAATTGGTACTTGAAGAGATCATTTTCATTGAAACTGCCAGCTGGAAGAGGCACCCCTGATTTTTGGGTTAAAAGAATAGCAGGAGTCAACTGCACAGAAACAGGAGTGAACTCAGTGCACATTTACAAAGAATTGCTAAGACTCATTTTGCAAAGCTGTCATCCTAGGACAACTTTTCTGTCACAGTAAAACTTCACTGCATCTGGCTTATGGTCAAGCCCCTCAAGGATCACATCAGCCATTTCCACGGCCAGCACATCTCTAAGGAGCTAACTGCTTTTTCGAGCACAAAGCCCACTTTACACCATCCGTTGGTTCTTACCCTCAAATAAGCCACTGCTCCAATGGCGCAGTTAGAGGTGTCTGAGAAGAGATGCAGCTCAATGTATGTGGTGCTGGAGAGAGACTGCTGTTTATATGAGTGGGGGGAGATAGAGGCTGCTCAATTCTTGTAGTAACCTTTTCCATGTTTCCCCACTTGCATAGCTTGTCTGCAGGAAGTTCAGCATCCCAGTCATGAACTTCGGTAGACAGTTCTTTCAGAAGTGCTCGTCCCCAGATGGTCACAGGTACCATGAAACCCAGTGGATTGAAGAGGCTGTTGACTGTGGATAGAACTCCACGGCGTGTGTGGAGCTACTTTGAATGTAAGTGTACGAGTCAATGGTCCAGCGCAAACCGAGGCTTCTTTGTATGGACAAAGTTTCTTTATCGAGGTCTAAGTCTTGAAAGTGTTGATAGTTGATAGTGTCAGCACATAAGTGTCTCTACAAGGTGGCGTGAGTCAGATCCATACCTTTACTCACCTTCTTGAGCAGCTCGTTGAAGGCCATATATTGCCACAGTAGGTGAAGGGCTGTTCCCCTACACATGCACTCGCATGCGGTACTCTGCTATCTCCTTTCAGATCATTGTGCTGTGCCAGAGGAATATTAGATAGTCCCTCTGGTCTTCTCTCACTAAGAAGCCATAGGACATTTGTTGGATGTCAGCTGTCAGAGCAATGTGTTCCTTTCTAAACCTAAGCAATACTCCAAGCTGAGAGTTATTTAAGTCCGGGCCTGAGAGCAGGACACTGTTGAGAGAGATGCCACATTCTTGTGTACTTGAGTCAAACACAACTCTAATCTGAGCTGGCTTTTTGGGGTATTACACACCAAAAATAGTTAAGTACCAGCACTCAGTGTTCTCATGGAGATGGGGTGCTTCTTCTGCATGCCCATTATCAAAGAGTTTCTCCATAAAGGCGACAAACTGCTCTTTCATTTCAGGATTTTTGTTCAGTGTGCACGAGTGGAGGCGAGAGAGGGCTTGAGCATGGTTGTTAGGCAAGCATAGTCAAGGTGACCTAAATGGCAGGGGGAGCAGTCCAGCTGTTCTGTCCATCTCAGTTGCACTCTGTGCATGGTCTTCAGGAATGTCTCATCCCCAAAGGACAAAGCAGGTTTGTTATCATTTGCTGCTGTTATGAACACGTTAAGTCCAAGTTCATGTTCAGCAGGCTTACTGGATACAGAATGGCTTGAGAGGTGGGTGGATAGATCATGCCTATGCTCCCTGCCATGGCTTGCCTTTTCTTTAATAGAGATGTGACTTTGACATGGTGTCAGGAAAGCTGGATCACCATTCTGCAAGATGCTAATCTTGAAGACGGCTACAGTGGGCTTGTGGGCACTGTCGATGCAAACTGCTCCAGCTATGACCCACCCCAAATTCAAATGTTGGACAAAAGGTGCATTATTAGGATCCTTAATCTGCTGCCTGACCTTGTGTACACGGATAATGTCAATAAAATTAAGATCTGCACTTCAGGATCAAGCTCTGGAATGTGAGGAGCCACAAGTCTCAAATGAGCATGGTAGAGAGCGACATCTGGTGAGGGAATTTCTGATCTGTGGCTCATTATCTCATTGCATTCAGTGAGTGGGGGCAAATCCAAACATAATTCACCATTCATTGCTTCTAAATGGGACCAAAACACCTTCATTACAAACATTTCAACTGTCCCAGCTCACATCTTCATCAGGTAAGGAGAAGGACTACTGTGGATACCAAAAAGCTGGAAAAACTCAGGCCTGGCCAGACAGCAATTGCTCTGGTCATCAAGGATGTCTTAGACTGTTGCCTTTTGGGAAAATTCGTACCAAGCATATCTTTGCACAAGATTGCACCAGGAGACCATCATCACAGACCTCAGTGCACCGTGAAGTCACTTCTAATGAAGAGTTGTGTTGCTGTTGCATGTCTGGCTCTACCCCCGGAGATGCCACTGGTGAAGTGGTAGCGTCTGGATGCATAGCTGGACAGTGTTCGTCACTTTCACACTCACTGCATTTCAGCTTCACTGGGAAGTCCTTTGCTATGTGAGCAGTATCAAAGCACCCGAAACACCGTCTGTGTTCTTTTAGTAATCTTTTGCATTCACTCAGTGGTTTCACTTCAAAGGCCTTACATTTTTACAAGGGGTGAGGTTTATTATGAAGTGGCCAGTACTTAGCTGGATCACAACTATTATTCTTGTCTTTCTCTGCTCTTAGGATCGAGTCTGAATCAACTGTTGCAGACACATCGGTTTTGCTTACAGATATGGGCTTTTCTTTTTATCGCCATGGGTTTTTAATTGCGGTGTGGCCGATATTGGTCAAGATAAAGCTAAGATCGTTTCTGGTCTTTGCTTGACTTAGGACAAAATTAACAATGAAAGCGAATAGGGGAAAGCAGACCCTATGTTGTTCTTTAGATCTTGAACCAGCAGAAAGCCATTTCTCTTGTACGTTCTTTGACAACTTTTCAACAATGGGATTAATGACATGTTGATGTAATTAAGACCAGGTAGGTCTTAGCTACCTCAAGTTAGTTACCTTAGTTACATTAGTTAACTAAGACCACCTGTGTGATTTTGCTGAAAGTAGCTCCATAAGCAGATCACCAAGTCCTCTCAGTTTAATGTTTTCCTTTGAAGTGAGAGGACGAAAGCTGTTTGAATAGAGCACTCTCTATCACTTCAGGGGTGGCGTAGCATTCTTGTAGCCTTGTCCAAACCAGATGAAGTGCAGCTTGAGAGTTAGAGACGTGGACTGCTCAAATTCCCATTTGAATTTGTTCAGAAGACTCCTTTCCTAGCCATTTGACCATTAAATCTAGCTCCTTACTGACTGTTAATTCTAGGTGCTGAGTGGCGTTATGGAAGAAGGACTGCCATGCTCTAAAGCTCTCAGGCTGATCATCAAATTTAGTAAGCTCTGTAGTTACTAACTTTCTCCACACCAGATACTTGGCAAAGTCAATCACGTTGGCAGCTGAAGTATTGTGAGGGTCCTGTTTGTCATTAATGGTTGAGCAGTATGGGTAGCACACACGTTTGAATGTAGAGCAGCTTTGCTGCTTATGGGCTTTATGTAAAGGGTGATGGTATATCCTGGGGTGCTGTAGCGGGTGTGGTTGGTACTTTGATGCAGGTAAGTACTCACTCGGTGGTATGGGCGAGTATGCAGAGGGCTCATCGTTGGGATATGTGGGGCTTCACGCAGTGATGTCTTGTTTCACTAGTGGTGACTCTTTAATATGGAAAGGAAGTGATGCATCTGGAGGGGGGTGAGTTGGGGTTGAAGCTGATCTGATCCTGTTGTTCTACATATGACTCTATTCGCTGTCTAAATTCCTCAGGTGCAACACTGCTCATATTCCATTCCTGCAGCATCCTCTAAGACTTCAGCCTCTGCTTTGGCAGCAGCTGTTGCCTTTTCAAGCTCCAGGGGTTCTAGGTTTGCTTCTAGGGTAGCCTTTTCTAGGTTGAATCTGGCTTTCTGTCTTTTTAGTTCTAGCTCCTTTTGTGCAAATTTGGTGAACCTGGTGCGTGCAGCTTCAGCTATGGCTCTTCCTCTCGCAGTAGCGCTGGCCACTGAACACTTGGAGGAGAATATGTGGTTAGAGCTGGACAGATATGGTGTCTTTCACCTTTATTTGCTGTGTAGGTTTCCATAACTGCCACGGCCGAATAATTCCAGTACTATGACTTTTCACTGTGCTGTTCTCCCTATGTGTCTTATACAACCCATATGTAGACACAGATCAACAGTCAGCCAAACTTGATTTTCACGATCCAGGATCGAGTGCCTTGCTCCCTGTATTTGCAGTTTCGGGATAACATACTTGCAGATGTTATTTCAAGTTTGTTGTATTTTTACCAGAGATAGTCACTTCACACAGTTTAGAAAGTTTTGATTTCCTTGACATCAAATGAGAAATGTGCCAATATATCGACTCTCTCTGGTGTTGACATTGTAGAGCTAGTTTCAATGAGAACCAGTACAGAGGCTAGTTGGACGGTCTTCCCTGGGTTAGATCAAATTGTGTGTTTCCACATATGCTAAATTTATGAATAGATCTTTTCCTAACTTGTCTCTACCATCCACAAAACTAAATCAGATCTGATTGGATGTCATCTCTGCCAATCATGTTTGTTTCGTTTATATTTGTTGACAAGTCTCAATACATTCCATTCTAGTTTTTGTCGTTTTCATTCATTTTGATTTAGTAATCGTCTGATTTTTGTTAGAAGAAAACGGTCGTTGACAAAAATAATTTGTCAACTAAATTAACGCTGGTTTCACAAAGTATGCAGGATCAGTACCATAACAACTGTGAGCTGTTGTAGAAAATCACATATGTCATGTGTTTTGTCACTTTGAAGAAATATGGCAATGCAGATACCTATGAACCAGAACATTATGCCTCCAAAGAAGCTGTACATACAGTGGTGCTTGAAAATTTGTGATCCCTTTAGAATTTTCTATATTTCTGCATAAATTTGACCTAAAACATCATCAGATTTTCACACAAGTCCTAAAAGTAGATAAAGACAACCCAGTTAATTTCACATTCAAATTAACTGCTAATCCTAGAGGTTCACATACTTTTGCCATTCACTAAAATGAAATATTGAATCATTTTTTTCCTCAATAAATAAATGGCCAATTATAATACTTTTGCCTAATTTGTTTAACTCGGTTCTCTTTATCTACTTTTAGGACTGATCTGATGATGAAAATCTGATGATGTTTTAGGTCATATTTACGCAGAAATATAGAAAACTCTAAAAGGTTCACAAACTTTCAAGCACCACTGTAACTGGAAAATAATCCACTCTAATCTATAACACTAATCTTTTCAATCTTTTATTTGAAATCTAGTTCACTACAGTCTTAACAACAACCAGCGTTTACAACAACCTTCACAATTTTGTCATCAGGGCTTGCTGTATTTATGCATGTTCATCACTGCATGTAGTTTTTTCAGACAAACACCATAAAGAAGCAGAGCCAAAGCAACTGTATCAGCCAATTTCATTAAAAAGGTTCCATTAAATATTCTCTTGACCAGTCACAGTTCAACTGCTGGAAGTCTTTTTTTCCCATTTCACCCTTAAACTCTGGAATTGTGTTCCAGATTACATTAGGAATGCAAGCTCCAGATTAAAAACCTTCTTGCTTAGCCTTGCTCAAATCATGGTTCTTGTATTTTGTGATCACATGAAACATACTTCAAAATTTCAGTAATGCTCATATGTTTTCCGTAGTTTATAGATTGAGGATTTTACTGAAGAACTGAGGACGCTATTAGATTTCTTAACCACTAACTCTTTTATATGTTTACAGCACATACACTTTATAAACCTGGTGTGTATTCAGTTGTTAGGGAAAATACTTATACGATGCACATCACATGCACGAGGTGGTCGAGAACCGCTTGCAACTACCATTTGTTGTAGTAGTAGCAGTAGTAGTAGTAGTAGTAATAATAATATTTATTTAGCCACATTTCACCTGCATTATCCTGAAAAGAATCTTACATTTGTTTAGAGACACACACTGGGAGTGGATCAGACCAAAGGTGGCATTTATTAAGAAAAAAACTGGCTAACTATAGGAACAAGACGATCCACGGATGGAAAACAGATGAGACAAGGAAACAATAGAGCCAAATAGGGAGAGACAAGAGACGAAATCGAGGATAGAGATGAATGGGACTAGGTAAGATAAGCGATTAGCTGAGCTAGAAGTGAAATACAAGATGCGATAGAGAAGGGGCTTAGCAAACAGAGTGGAGAGCAAGAGGGTATAAATAGAAGAAGAGAAATCACTAGACGATGAGTAACAGGTGCAGAAGATAGAAGGCTGAAAAGAAAGAAAGTGGTAGTAGGTGGGCATGGTGCGCAGGTCTGAGTGCAGGTGTGACAATTACAACAAATACACCATTGTTATTGTTCTGTATTTAGTTTTATAGTTTTAGTTCTATGTTTATTTCTTTGTTCGCTTTGTGTCTGTATAGTTATTTGTCTGGTTTGGCTGTTCGGTTTATGCTTAGTTCTGTCTCTTGTTCGGTTGTATGTTACTTTACCTGTTAATGATTTTGTTGCATTAGTCCTTCTTAGTTTGACCTTTTTCCCTAGCCTGTCAGCATTCCCTATATTAGTTTATTATTCTGTATGTTCATCTGTTCTTTGTCATTGCTTGAATAAGTCACCTCCAACATTTATATGGTGCCTCTCTCTCCCGAATAAGTGTAATGACCATAAATGGATGCAGTAAGTGGAAGGGTAGGGTAACAGGATAACCCTACCCTAACGAGTATCCTGACCTCAGTCAGCTATAGGACTACCAACTGCCTTTTACGCTGGGACATGTCTCCATAATGTCAGCCCCCCATTTTTCCAATTGGACAGGAGTATTAAGGGTAAGAGAGCTGTCACAGGTGCCTAATCCCCAACCCCCTAAGAAGGGATGAAGCACATCTGTTTTCATAATATCAGGGTTTCTGAGGATCCCACTGAATGGGCTGGTTTTTGCCTCCTCTTTGAGAAAGCTATGCCTTCCTAGCCAAACTCAAGCAGTGCCGAGAAGAGACACCAACCGTCTCCGCAGCACCCGTGGTTTAGCATGCCATGCAGCATTTAAGGTAGTGCCAGCCATCTCTGTATCTGCTGTAGCTGAGCACGCAATCTTGGCACATCCTGTGGCTGAATGGACCATCTCTGCAGCTCTTGGGGCCAGGTGTACAGACTGTGCAGACTCAGAGCCTGTGCATGCCATTGCTGCAAACCTAGAGCTTGTGCACACAGATGATGCCAAGCTTTAACCCTTACTTTGTTCGTCTGAGATTCCTGAGGCTCCTGAGATTTGTGTGCCTATATCTGCAGCCCATAAAGTCTCTGTGTCCACACCTGTGGTCTGGGGTTAAGGTTTTTGAGTCTTCATGGACTTCTCAAGAGAACTTGCAAATTCAGCTCCATCGGGGCACCAGCCTGTATGGCTTTACAACATGTTACACACTCCATCATTATGTTTACTGACACTTCTTTTGTCTCCCACTGTTGTGGTCCCCACCAGTGTTTTGTCTTATGTTTTTTTTTTGTTTGTGTGTGTTTGTGTAGGGGGATCTATGTCAGGATGAAGCCTCAGTTACTGAAGCTATGCAGCACAAACACTACGTATTGTTCCAATCTGCTGCCCACAACTAAGACATATACTATATTCACTCAGTGTAAATACCAGTACCATACATAACTATACACTAACTATAGTTACCTGATTTACTAGGCAAGGTTAGTGCAAATAGTGCTATTTACAATTAATACAAATAGACACTCTGAACTAAGAAACACAGATACCAGTCTTAATAAATGAGTTCATAAGAAGCTGAATCAGCCAGTTGTTGTCCCCTTACTTTAATTATAAGTTTGTTTGTTTATTTTTTGTATTACAGATGTTTTTTCAAGTCTCTCTGTGTGAAAAAGTTTAAATAAAAAGGTGAACCAAGTTATTGTTCCTGATTAATGTACTGCCAAATGAGTTAACGTTTTCAATAAATGATTTCATAAGAGGTTGAATCAGTCAGTCGTTGTCCCCTTACCTTTATTAACATATTTTTGTAGTACGGATGTTTTTTTTCCAAGTCTTTATGCGTGATAAAATAACTAAAGAGCTGAACCATTGAATCATTGTTCCTGATTAATGCACTGTAAGTGCCAAATGAGCCACTGCCTTTCCCCATTTGTTTTTCCTGTGATAGCTCAAAGTTAGTGAAATGAAAATGTGAGTACATTTCTGTACTTGCTGTGTGCAAATGAGTTTTGCTTATAGGAAAGCTGAATTGCAAAGTCTTCTTGAATTTTAGGAATTGGTGCAAAAACGCAAGACAAAATGCAGGCAACATTAAATAATCAGTGACACTAAATGTTTATGTGTATGTTTGATACAAAGTTCCAGAGCTTATGCTGTTACATTTTTCATTGCCTATGTCGTGAAGCTGGTATAATGGTAGCACACTGGTAGGAATCATTATGAAGTAGAATTGTGGCCAGCAGAAAAGAACTCAAAAAGTGTTCCCTAGAGCACCTTGGTGGAATGAGTCTGTTGCAAATGTGAGCTGAGATATAGGATTGAATGAGCAGAATTTCCAAGATGCTTTCCAGTTTTCCTCCCATCCTCATCTCTGTCATTGCAACTACCATATGCACTTGTAATGGAGCTGGCCTTCTTGATAAGTTTGATGAGGGACTTGGCATGAATTTTCTATAATGGAATACAGGACGCTGTGTGTTCAGTATTGTGGTGTCAACGAGGATGATGAAACAGTGTGTTGGGTGTTTAATGAAGAACATTTATTATTATATATATATTTTTTTTGTTAAGCTGATTGTTAAACGTACTTGTTCTTTCAGCCATCTCAATAGTACATCAGCCATAGTGAGTGAAGACATTAAGTCATATCGGTGAAGGGCGGCTGATAATTGGATGAATTAAATTAATTTACAAAATTAACAAATGGAATTGGATTTACCATTTTTTGGTTAGACGTGTACAGTAACGTGTGAAATAACTGGTGTGTTCTTTTTGAATAACCACAAGCATTTTGGGCCAGGATTCTCTACTAACATTGATTACAGTATGAATTTGTTATTTTCTTTGACATACAGATAAAAATAAGTCAAGACACTGGTACATGGACTGAAATACGGGACTGTCCCGGGAAAAATGGGACGTCTGGTCTCCCTACTTAGAGTCACTGCTTCCCTAGGACATGATTTAAAAAAAATACAGGACACTTACCAAAACAGTATGATAGAACAGATCCAGTAGCTTACTACAATAACTTACTTTGAACAAGCTGAGCCTCTTGAAAAGAAAAATCTGCTCTGGCTTTCCGTGTACAATGCGTTCCGGTGTTGTCCAGTTCCAGGTCAGTCCAGTCTGTCATTTAGGTGAGCCCCTAGGCTAGTGTGCCACTATGATATATGGAAAAAATTAAATATACTTATTTCTCAAGTCTCGCCACCTCAAAATTTTCCATATAACAAGCCTTATCACCAGTAATAAATCATCAGGATATGTCCTGTCTAAAAGGTGGCTCAATGTCACTTTTTATATTCATGAATTTTTATCTGTTGGAAAAGATGGCACAAGTGGTCAGTGCGAATGCTGCACAGCTCCAGAGGTACCAAATTTAATCCTGATCCTCACTCCATCTGTGTAGAGTTTACACATTCTCAATGTGTCCATATGGGTTTTTGCCAGGTACTCCAGTTTCCTCCCACATATATGTTGCACAATGTCTTTTCCCACATGATAAACTTTGTTGTTCTGGGCATAAATCAGGACTTTTGTCTTTATTCTTTCACTTTCGTAACCGCTTAATCCTTTACAAGGTCGCGGGAAGGCTGGTGCCTAGCTGGCAGCACGGCGTAAGAAAGAAACAACCCTAGACAGGGTGCCAATCCATCTTAGGGCACACACACTCAGGGCACTTCAGAGACAACAATTAGCCTAACATGCATGTCTTCGGACTGTGGCAGGAAACCAGATTACCTGGGGAAAACACACAGACAATGGGAGGACATGAAAACTCCACACAGAAAGGACCCATGACTGTTCCCCCTGGAGATTGAACCCAGGACCTTCTTGCTGGGAGGCGACGTTGCTACCCACCGAGCTGCCACAGACTTGTGCCTTCCTGAACCTAATATGTGGGAAACAACTGGTAATTACATTAAAGTAACATCGAGAGTCACTGAAATGAAAGGTGGTTAATGACTCTGTGGAAAGGGGTCTTGCACATCATTGCCATTCACTGCAACACTTGAACAGTCATGAGGAACAGAAACAATTTGCCCTTGAGGGTGGGCCAGCAAGTGGCTAGTGCAGTCCCTACACAGCTCCAAAGATCATCAGTTCATTCCCAGCCTTGCATTCCAACTGTGTGACGTTTTCTGTCTGTGTGGGTTTTCCCCAGGTCATATCCCCCAAATTCCAAAGACATGCATTAAGTTAGCTGGATGCTCTAAATTCTCTTAGTTTGTGTGTTTGAGTACAGTTGTACTTGAAAGTTTGTGAAGCCTTTAGAAATTTCTAATTTCTGCATAAGTATGACCTAAAATATTATCAGATTTTTTCATACAAGTCCTAAAAGTACATAAAGAGTCCTAAAATGATCCAATATCCCATATTAGTGAGTGGCAAAAGTATGTGAACCTTGATTTCAGTATCTGGTGTGACCCCCCTGTGCAGCAATAACTGCAACTAAACGTTTCCTGTAACTGTTGATCAGTTTTGCACACTGGCTTGGAGGAATTTTAGCCCATTCCTCCGTACAGAACAACTTCAACTCTGGGATCTTGGTGGGTTTCCTCACATTAACTGCTCACTTCAGGTCCTTCCACAACATTTCAATCGGATTAAGGTCAGGACTTTGACTTGGCCATTCCAAAACATTAACTTTATTCTTCTTTAACCATTCTTTTGTACAACGACTTCAGGGTCATTGTCTTCCTGCATGACCCACCTTCTCTTGTGTTTCAGTTCATGGACAGATGTCCTGACATTTTTGTTCAGAATTCTCTGATATAATTCAGAATTCATTGTTCCATCAATGATGGCAAGTCGTCCTGGCCTAGATGTAGCAAAACAAGCCCAAACCATGATACTACCACCACCATGTGTCACAGATAGGATAAGGTTCTTATGCTGGAATGCAGTGTTTTCCTTTCTCCAAACATAACGCTTTTCTTTTAAACCAAAAAGTTCTATTTTGGTCTCATCCGTCCACAAAACATTCTTCCAAAAGCCTTCTGGCTTGTCTACCTGATCTTTAGCAAACTGCAAACGAGCAGCAATGTTCTATTTGGAGAACAGTGGCTTTCTCCTTGCAACCCTGCCATGCACAATGCGAGAGAGTCCTTCAGTTTCTTAGAAGTTACCCTGGGGTCCTTTGTGACCAACTATTACTTGCCTTGCTCTTGGAGTGATCTTTGTTGGTCGACCACTTCTGGGGAGAGTAACAATGGTCTTGCATTTCTTCCATTTGTGCACAATCTGTTTGACTGTGGATCGGTGGAGTCCAAACTGTTTAGAGATTGTTTTGTAACCTTTTCCAGCCTGATGAGCATCAGCAACTCTTTTTTTGTCTGAGGTCCTCAGAAATCTCCTTTGTCCGTGCCATGATACACTTCCACAAACATGTGTTGTGAAGAGCAGACTTTGATAGATCCCTGTTCTTTAAATAAAACAGTTTGCCCACTCACACCTGATTGTCATGCCATTGATTGAAAACACCTGACTCTAATTTCACCTTCAAATTAACTGCTAATCCTAGAGGTTCACATATTTTTGCCACTCACTAATATGTAAAACTGGATCATTTTCCTCAATAAATAAATGACCAAGTATAATATTTTTGTCTCATTTGTCTACCTGGGTTCTCGTTATCTACTTTTAAATTTTGTGTGAAAATCTAATGATGTTTTATGTCATATTTATGCAGAAATATAAAAAATTCTGTGTAATCTCTTTATAACCTTGCTTCTGTCACAAAGCCATTGATGACAACGTGACATTAAATAAATAAATCCGTCAGGGTATGAAAACCATTGTCAAGATTTTTCTTTCATGGCTGCTGGAACTTACCAACACTTCAAACTGACACATTCTTGGTGACTCAGCCATCAGTAAAATGTATTGTTCTGCAACATTTTTTCTGTGACATAACTTCACACTAAAATGAAAAGGATTATGGTGGTAAGATTGCAAAAATTCATTGGTACCCTACCCAGGTATTTGGAGGACTACATAACCTCTTCCACCTCTTCCTGAAAGGTGACTGGTATTAGCAGGGCCAGACTTACACACAGCCAAGCTAATCAAAGCCTGTTCATAAATATTCAGTCCAGATCAGTTGATGGTGAACAAAATACTTCTGCTGGCTCAGCCAGGTTCCAGAATTCTAAGAAAACTGTTTGATTTGCTTATCTGAACATCAGTGAAATTTGGCTTTTGTTGTTTGTTTAATTTGCCAATGGGAGAGATACAAATGCACACAGGTGCAGGATTTTGATATTAGGTCCTCATGGCAGCTATCACAACATTTAATTGTGGAGTACAAAAGAATAAAAAAGACAAAGTACCTGCATAAAAGGGAGATGCTAAAAAATGCCAACATTCACTGTATTCGTAGTTCTTATTCTTAAGACCGAAGATTATATCTAT
Organism: Ancistrus triradiatus; assembly: GCA_025084515.1. Classification (NCBI taxonomy): domain Eukaryota; kingdom Metazoa; phylum Chordata; class Actinopteri; order Siluriformes; family Loricariidae; genus Ancistrus; species Ancistrus triradiatus. The sequence continues at coordinate 31,318 of JAJAGP010002373.1, read as the reverse complement.
GATTGCAGATATAAAAGCCTTGGAACAAATTCAACTAAATTTCTCCAAAAGTTCATTTCAGACTCAAGCTCCTAAATGGTATGTGCCAGGAAAGTGGCTTTAGTATTCCCATTCCATTGGAAGGTGGAGAGAAATGGGGACACTCCTCTGGAGTGCCCCTCTGTTGTTCAAGATAGTCTCTGACATACAGCTGTGGGACCTCACAAACGGCCTGTGGGTAAGGTAGTCCACAATCCAGGAGACAGTGGGGATGTCAAACTGCATCACTCAAGCTTGTTTCCCAGTCTGAGAGCTCCATGTCACATAGAAGCACGATTAGCCGTATCTGAGGGAAGTGGGCCTGGTCGGAGAATCATCCCTTGTTAATGTGATGCCTGCACACTATGATATCTGGTATAGGCACATTACTTATGTGGTGTTTCTAACCAGCTGTTAGATTTACTGTAGTTTATATATATATTCATTCATTAATTTCCTTATCCTTATAATCCCTGGTCAGGGTCGAGGGAAAGCCAGTTCCTAGCCAGCAACACAGGGCACATAGTAGGAACAACCCTAGACAGGGCGCCAACATAGGGCACATACACTCATACACACTATGCTATGGGACTTTAGAAACTCCAATTAGAAACCCCGAGTAAATCCACAAAGACATGGGTAGGACATGCAGGTTCCACCTGCAATCAACCATATGACCTTCTTGCTGTGTGGCAACGTTGCTACCCACAGAACCACCGCACTGCCTAGTTTACACTTTCTTTTTCTTCAGTTACTATAATATATATTTTAATAGTCAGGCTTACTGCTAATTCTTCATACCTCATTAAGTTAGCTTGATGGCCATAATTCAGCAATATGTTTCCATTTCTGTTTTTAATTGTGTATGTTAGTGGTAGTTTTGCCATTGCATTTCAGTATTATAAATAATAAGGAAAAGAGTTGTTTCTTAGTAATGGACTTGGTAAACAAGTCACAAATTCAGTGCAAACCTGATCGCTTCACACACCACATGTTTGTCCATCACATCCCACGGATGTTTGAGCTAATTGAGAATTGGGAACATTAGACACCTAACGTTCTATGTTCTTCAAACCAATCCTGAACATTTTTAGCAGTGGCAGGCACATAATGATGAAAGTGGCCATTGCCATGAAGAGTGTACATGGTCTACAACAATGTTTTGATAGGTCATACGGTAAGTGTCAAACATTGCCATGTCCCAATGTTTCTCGGCAGGAGTATAACCGGAGCATCATACTGTCAAAGTTATTCACTTGTTTTTTCATGTTAAGCAACAAATTACCATGCTATATTGCCATCCTTGTTATCCCTGGTGATTCTCTTCCAGTTTCTGTAATAAGCACCCCACATTCTATTCACTGGTGCATGATTAGATAACTTCATTTGTTTATCAAAAACAGTACATAATGTATGTATGTTCAAAGACTGCAATATTAGATGCAAGTTGAGCCACATTTTTGTTTTCAAATTAGTCTTGCGTCAGCTCTTCTGTGTTTCTGGATCCTATATATTTTTTAATTAAGACTACAGAAACTTTTGCCTTTTCCTCCCTGGCCTACTTCCCAATTGCTAGAACATAATACCTGGATGACTGCTAATAAAATCATACAAGCATCTTGTGAAAGCTTCCCTTATGTTACATCCTGGCGATATTCAAGCTTTTATGGGCTTCTATTATGCTATGAAAACACAGCGGAAGATCGTTTGCTGAAATTAAACACTCAAGAGGACAGATAAAAAAGAAATCGGATCTTTACACCGTATGATAATTTTGAGATCGTCCTAGTGCACTGCACTATTTCCTAGCTGAAAAATTGTTCCTGATGCATAAAAAGCCAGTAAGGTAAACCAGTGGGGTTCAAAATGTGTAGCTTTTCAAATAGTCAGTATATGCAGTAATAGCTTTTTTTGTAAAATGTATCTCGTTTATGTTTCAGCTCTCTGCTAATTGCTCATAGCTCATTAAGAAACTTGATAATCCTTCCAAAAATAATTACACATTAAGCTTTTCACTGTTTTCTGTGGTGGCGGTAGTGGTGGCAGAAGTCGTTCAGTGTTAAAAATAAAAAGGAACTAGGTTATTATTTCTGATTAATGGATGTGCTAAACGAGTCATAGCATTGTTGTCATTTTTTTCTCTACGGTGCTAGCTGGGAGCAAGTGTGCAGTTCACACACTGAAACAAAATACATTTCCAAACTCTAAGAATTACCTTTCATTCTGGGGATAGTCAATGTGGGGATACTCAACCAGAAAGTATGCCCCACAGCACATGGAAATGTTCATTCTGCACCACACTGAGTGAATTCCATGTAGCTTTCTGTACCAGTTGAGCCATCAAAGCACCAACCCATAAAATCATGGTTTAGCTGACACTTCCTTCAGTATAACAAATCAGTAGAAGTACAATGAGTGGCAACACACCCTCTGATAGTGTCCCACTGTCAAGCATACACACATGCTCTGGGATCAGTGGAAGAGGCTCCCAGTGGTGCTACATCTGTCATCTTCCTCTTTCAAAAGATACAACCACCCTTCAGCAGGACTTTGTCAGCTAACAGCAAAACTGCAACTGATTTAAACCTATGGGAGTAATGATAGCACAGAATGCTACTTAATCTGTAATAAATTCTCCATAAATTCCACCTTATGAAGCAATAAAATGAAGAGTTCTGGTATTTATTATACTGCAATCTATATTCATTGACTGAGCGATCAGACGTCCCGTTTTTCCCGCAACAACCCCGTGTTTCAATCCATGTACCAGACTTATTTTTAAAATATGCACATTATTCCCATATGTCAAAGAAAATGACTAATTTATACTGTAATGAACATTATCAGAGAATCATCACCCAAAATGCTTGCGTTTATTCACAAGAAACATGCCAATTATCTCTAAGTTACTGTACACGTCTAACCATAAAATGGCCAATCGCATTTGTTGATTTTGTAGAGGAATGCAATTCAACCAATTATCAACCATCCTTCACCGACATGACTTAATGTCCTGGCTGATTTACTGCTGAGATGGCTAAACAAGCAAGTACGTTTAACGACCAACATAAAAAAAAAAATATGTATATATATATATATATATATATATATATATATATATATATATATATATATATATATATATATATGAACATTATTATATACATTATATGAACATTATTATATACATTATATGAACATTATTAATATTAATGTTCATATTAATATTAATATTAATCAACAGGGTCAAACTAAAAAGCTCAAAGAGACCAAAAAAGTAACTGAGGGGTGTGTATATAGTGTATGCCATGCTATGAAAACATACGTGGATGCAACAAGTTACTTTCTTTGTGCTTGTGTGTTGAATGTCATAATTCAAATACAGTATTGACATATATATATACTGTATAAAAAGGGATGGTAATGTGGCTGTGCTGTGTTTAGTATTTGATGAAGAATGGCATGAGCACAGTTAATATTTCATATTCCATATTTCCAAATTGAAAATGTGGTAAGTCTACATGTTCACACTTCTAAAAGTAAAAATAGAAAAAGGAGTATCTATAGCCCTGCTAAAAAGACCAGCAAATGTCATGTTTGGTCCAGCATAAACCAGTATGTTGGACCAGCATGTTGGTTTTTTTTTTGGTTTTAGCAGAGTTTGTCCAGTGCTGATTTATTTTTCTGGTTAATGTCAATGTGGTTGACCAATATATCACAATAACAGAATCCCATGCTGGTGACTCACGCCTATTTTATCCACCATACCAGCAAGCCAAGCTGTCAAAAGCATAACATAGATTAAATATTTTATGTGTTTGACAGCATTCATTTTGATGGCACCTAGCTAACAGGAAGCTAGCTTGGTGCCTAACTTGCTGCTTAAATATGTTTAATGTCAAGATGATGTGTGCAGGGAGCAACCTGGAAGTTACATCATCCTACATGGGTTTTTTTTCTCCTTCTGTAGTCATCTGGTTAAATCTAGTCGGCTGTGCTTCTCCTATTTAAACCCTCCTTGTATTACACCTCCTTGTCAGCTCTCGTCACCACATTTACATGCCTGTTTGTTCCTGTTTCTGGCTCTTCTTGTTTCTGCTCACGGCTTGTCTGTTCCTGTCTCTGTTTCATCTATATAAACCTGTCTTGTGTTGTGTATTTTTCGTAGCTTCTTGTACTGTGTGTTTATGGATTCTTGCGTTAGTGTGCAGCTCTGTACTTTCCTGTGTAGAGTCTAGCCCTGTGTATACTGAAGTTATCATTAGTTCTAGTCCTGTATTTCATGTGTCTCAGTATCACCAGCTTAACTCTGAATCTCTGTGTCTCCTAGCTTTTTGTCTGATTGTTTGTGTTAGCATAGACACTTAGCCTCTGTCTTTTTTCACTGAGTCGTATATCTTGTCTGTTGTTTATACGTTAGCCCCTTGTTTTTGCACCATAATCTAATCCAATTCTTGACGCCGTTTATAGAGCCAGTCTCAGCGCCCGTCGGCAGGCAAGTTGCAGTTCCAGTCATCACATCAGCTACAGGTCCAGTCACCATGCCAGTCTCTTTGCCAATCGCCACACCAGGTCCAGTCGTGGAACCAGTCCCGGTGTCCTAGAATGACATATGCTGGTCTTTTTAGCAGGGCTATAAATACTCCTTCTTCTGCTTGCCATTTCTTAGTATCTTATGTGGGTCCATTGGTGTATGTTTCATAGCCAGTCTCCCTTGTTAATTTTCTAATTTATTACCTGTGTACATATAGGCACTGCTGTGATCTTAGTTAGTAACTTAGTTAGTTAGGTTGTTTCCTTTGTATGTCTCGTGTGTTTTCTTATTTTGAGAGTCCTGTCTGTTTCCCTGTTAAGTGTAGTTTGGTTCTTGTTTCTCAACCCTTTCTCATCCCTGCAAGCCTCGACGCTCCTGAGGCCATCCCAGCTGGCTGCAATGCTCCTGACATTGGCACAGTGGATCCTGGTGCTCCTGATATCACCATGGTGGTCCCTGACCTTCTTGATGTCACCACAGTAACCCCTAACTGTTCTGACATTGCTCAGACCGCCCTTAACCCTCCTGATGTCACCACGGTGGCCCTTGATTCTCCTGACATCACCACAGTGGCTCTAGATGTTCCTAACATTGATGCTTCTTAGAATGACATGACAGGCCCTTATACTTTTGAGCCTGAGATGGTGGGTCCCAAAACTCAGTCAAGGGACCAAAAACACAATCAAGGAAGTCTCTGCTTCTGATGGATGACAAGGCAAGCCACATTGTTCCAATGTTGACATTGTCAACATGGTCCCTGCCAAAGGCCACTCCAGAAACCCGTGCTTAGCCCCATGCCATTCCTGTGGCCCCTGCTTAGGCTGATGCTGACTTCCTGGTCTCTGTTCTGCACTCCCCGGCACATACAGCTCCCGCCTTGGCCCCTGCAGCTACTGAGGATCCCGATTTGAAAAATATGGAGCCCAAGGCTCCTGCTTCATTGTTGCCTGTGGCTCCAGAGGTTCCTGTTTCATTTGTGACTGTGGCTGTTGTTTCCTGCGTTGCCGAATACAGCTCCTCTGACTATAGAAGTACTGGGTTCATTTTTGGTGTCTGCTCCAGCCCCACCTGCAGAGAGCCTCCTTCACTCCCATCATGTTATGGCTATATCATGGACCCCATTACTGTTTATTTGGTGATTTCACTGATTGAGCTTTATTTCCCCTACTATTTATAAGTTTTTAACCAGTCCTTTGCAAATTATTATGGTTACCTCGCACTGCATTCCCCATCTGCCTTCACTCCTGTATGTCTCGTGCCTGGTTTGCCATCATGCTGGTCTATCTCATTCCTGGTTTTCCTTTGCTCTCATAGGTTTCACATCTTGCACTATGCCACCTTGCCTGGTAAGTCTATTCACACTATTTTGTTGGTTTGTTTTGGGTCCTCATTTTCCTCTGTCCAGCATTTCTGTGCTTTGCTTTGCATTCTTGGGTTTTGTTTTGGTATTGATTTGTTTTTGCCTTCCACATGTGCGTTCCATTTTTGTTCAACAAAGCCCCTTTAATTTTATGGCTGTCTGTATCCATCTCTTTTTTGCTGCCTAGCATTGCAATTTACTCAAGTCCTGTTGACGTTTACTAAACCACAAAACTGAAGTAGGTCAGTCCCCAACCTGTACGTTTGAATAATGGCTTTAATAGAGACTGTTCAGCTGGGGAAATATTGTGAGCGGAGCCTGTGTACACTGATGAGGCAAAACATTCCATCCACTTTCTGCTGAAGTGAATAACATTAATGTCAAGGTCTGAAATTTATTACATAGTGAGCAAATAGTTGGTTTTCATAGTCAACATGTTGGATGAAGGAAAAAGAGGTAGACATAAAGACGAGACTTTCACAAAGGCCAAATTGTTATGATCTGATGACTGGGTCAGAACATCTCAGAAATGGCAAGTCCTGTACGGTGCTCAAGCTAAGCAGTATTGAATACCTATCTACAGTGGTCAGCGCAGGGCCAAGCCACTAGCTATAGAGTGTGCGATGCCCAAGACTTATCCGTGCCACTGGGCTAAAAATGCTATCCTGTCTAGTCTGAACCAACAAAGACTACAGTCATTCAGGTTAGAGAACTAATGTGTCACAGTGCATCTCACCCTGCTGAGAATGGGGCCGTATACCCAATACTGGGTAGGTCAGTATTCTACTATTCAGTATTCAAGGTCTGGAAATTCAAGTTCACATTAATTTGACACATTCCACCTACCTAAACATCGTTATGGACCTTGAAGTGGTCAGTGTGTTTTTGGCTCATCATTATATAAGCCACTTACATTGACTAAAAACACAACCAGTCTTAAGTGATATCGATGTGTGAATCAGAAAAAGGGCGCACATCACCTTTACTCCATGTGTCATGTTCGCAGTCAGGGAGGTGGATGTAAGTGTGAGAGGTTATTAATGATGAAGAACATAGTGGCTGAGAAGCAATAACTAAATTAGACTTAACAGAGAAACAGACAGGACTCTCAACTTAATGAAAACACTTGCGACATACAAAGGAAACCATCTAACTAACACAGGGAGATTGCAGGGAACTAAACAGAGCCACTGAGGGGACTGGCTAAGAAACATACACCAATGAACACACATAATATACTGAGAATTGCCAAGCAGAACTAGCACTAGACTGTATATACAAATGGACTGGACGAGAGTGGGTGAAAAGTGAAGAGACTGCATGTCTGATGCCCTCTAGTGGCTGGCTGCAATACAACTTTTAACCCCGCCCATTCCCATGTAAGTGAATGGCTCCAGCAGCAAGTTTTCATTTCAAATTACACATCCAACAAATTTTTCTTCCAACTGTATTCTGTCAATTCTACGGTGGTGCTTGAAATTTTGTTAACCCTTTAGAATTTTCTTTATTTCTGCATGATTATGACCTAAAACATCATCACATTTCCACAGAAGTCCTAAAATTAGATAAAGAGAACATGTGGTCATTTATTTATTCAGGATAATGACCAATGACCAATGACTGTTCTGTACAGAGGAATGGGCTGAAATTTCTCCAAGCCAGTGTGCAGGACTGATCAACAGTTTAGTTTGCAGTTTTTGCTGCATAGGGGGGTCACACCAGATACAGAAAGCAAAGGTTAACATACTTTTGCCACTCACTAATATGTAATACTGTATCATTTTCCTCAATAAATAAATGACCATGTATAATATGCTGTTTCTTTTGTTTAACTGGGTTCTCTTTATCTACTTTTAGGACTACTTTTAGTGTGAAAATCTTATGATGTTTTAGGTCATATTTATGCAGAAATATAGAAAAATCTAAAGGATTCACAAACTTTCAAGCACCACTGTATAAACTACCTTCTTTATGATGAATGGGTTTTATGGAAGTTATTTGGTGATACTTAAAGATGTGTGGCAATTCCATGATTGACAGCTATGGCTATGTTGATTGACAGCTCATTCTGACAATCACAGGACATGAATGCACTCTTAAGCCAGGTATACACTGAGTGATTTTGCAAATCTTGTTGTTTGATGATACTTCATACTGCACGTTGGAGTCATTCATCGTGTAAGGACAAAGCTTGTGATTTATATGCCCAAACTGTACAAAAATAGTTGGTAGGACTGACACGCTGTGACGTGCATGCTCACACTGCACGTGAAACAGCACCTAGACAAGAGCTCGGTTTACATATAAGCACTCAATTCAGCAGAATATGGTGCACTGTTTATCAAAATGTTGAGAAAGGGCATAGTTTTGCCAAATTCAATGAGAAAAGGAAAAACTGGGAAGATGTGGAGAATACAGTTTGTTTCTTAGGGTTAGTTGCAGTGGTGTGCAGTATATACTGGGCACCCCTTCTACACCCCCAACAACAACACACACACACACACACACACATACAGCGTGTATGTTCATGCACTTATTAATCAGATCATAATTGGATTCCTGCAGTTTCCAGGTCTGCTTATTCTTAAAGATTTCGCTTCTTTTGGGATTATTTACATTGACCTGGAGTGGGATTCTCTTGTGGGATCTGGCAACCCTGGAATTACACACAATACCCACTAAACGGCTATCGTGAAATACAATACATGACATTAAATTCAAACCACAGATCAATGGCCCAGAAATACAACTAGAAATGACAAAACAAAAGAGCACAGCAATCCTTTTGATTGTTGACAAGATGTTTCACTATCTTATGTTTCACGTTACTGTACCCTTCAAATTATTGTCAAAATGTTCACGCTGAGGGTAAACTGAGGACATTCTAATGAGCATTTTTGATTGGTTAGTACCACTTTCACTCAGATATGTGTTCTGTAGCAACCAAGAACACGCAGAGTAGCGTTTTGAATTGGATGATCTTTTTGATTTTATTCATGAAATAAATTTTCATATAATATATTACATACACCTGTTTGTTATCCCTTCCCAGAAGGGTTAGAAGGGCCTGACTGCACAGCACTGGTTAGTTGTAAATCCTTTGGTCCTCATGGATAAGGGTGTCTGCTAAGTGACTAAATGTAAATGAAAAAATCTGAATCCGCTCAGCAGTGTGCACTGGCATGGTCGACTGCACAGAAGTGTGCTCTGCGTGAGCGACACCTTTCTGACATTATTTCCTCTATTTCTTATGAACATGTATTTGTTTTTCTATCGATATATTTTACTTCCAGTTTTCTGAATAAATTACAAGCTACAGCACTACTGTTCTATTCTGATGCACTAGCACACAGTTAAAAAGATAAGATGTCAGGTATAACTCCTATATAATTCGTTTTTCTGCAGGCATAAAGGGAAATCTAAATGAAAGAAGGTTGCTTGCAAAGATCAATCCATAACAGAGCTCCTCAATCTGTTTCTCATTCACAGTTCGACCCTGAGGCAGCCACACTTCCATATGTGTCACCACTCTGTGTGGTTAAATTGGACCATGGCGACTAAAGCTTTATGAAACCTGAACAATAGTGGGAGGAAGAACTGCTTTTTTAATCCACCCCCACACTGATAGGCAGTGAGAAATCGTTCATTCGGCCTCACTGCTCCCCGGTGACCTTACTGATCATAGAAGGTGAGAGAGGTGATGATAAAGACCGCGAATCAGGAAAATAAGCAGAAGAAAGTCAGGGCATCGGAATGCATATTAGTAAGAGAAAATGCTAAGACTTGTAATACTTCTACAGGTCCTTTTTATTGTTGTAGCTCATATCTAGATTGTCGTAATGACAAATTCCGTAACTCGGTGATGGATTTTCAGACTGGGCTTGAGTGACACGTTAGAAAATAAAACAACTTCGCGAGCTAGTGACACATAATAATGAAAATGTGTTGGACTGCTTGCCATGTTTGTATTTCTAAAGTTTGTATTAACATGTGGCATATGAAGGATTTCAACAGTCATACATCATATTTGAACTGCCTCAACAAGATTATATGACGTAATCTTTATCAGACATGGTGCTTTCTGTGTGTGTGTATGTGTGTGTGTGGGCGTGTGTGTGTGTGTGTGTGTGTGTGTGTGTGTGCGTGTGTATGTGTGTGTGTGTGTGTTGCTCAACGAATGTGTTTGTTTATTATGCTAAGGTTGTACACTAGTGATGCACGGGTCGGCTTTTTTTGACCCGCATGCAACTGTGGTAAAACATTTCTAATTCACAGGCAAGCAGACATGTTATTTACACATTAGTGCTCGATAATTTAGCATATTCGGACATGTGTTTCAGCATAATACACATTGCATTCATGATTTTTGCCTCCTGCGTAAAAGTTTTGCTCTTTCTTAGTATGAAAAAGATGCTGTTGTTTGCTTGTTAGCCTGTGCAAATCAACTAACTACTTTGAGGTCATTCGGTAGCTGAGGCTGAATACTAATATAAAACTGCAGTTATTAAATTCATATAATGCACACAATAGTAGGACACAGTGATGCTTGAAAATTTGTGAACCCTTTAGAATTTTCTATATTTCTGCATAAATAGGACCTAAAACATCATCAGATTTTCACACAAATCCTAAAAGTAGATAAAGAGAACCCAGTTAAACAAATTAAACACAAATATTATACTTGGTTATTTATTTATTGATGAAAATTAGCCAATATTACATATTAGTGAGTGGCAAAAGTATGAGAACCTTTGTTTTCAGTATCTGGTGTGACCCCCCCTGTGCTGCAATAACTGCAACTAAAAGTTTCCTGTAACTGTTGATCAGTCCTGTACACCGGCTTGGAGGAATTTTAGCCCATTCCTCCGTACAGAACAGCTTCAACTCTGGGATCTTGGTGGGTTTCCTTACATTAATTGCTCGTTTCAGGTTCTTCCACAACATTTCGATTGAATTAAGGTCAGGACTTTGACTTTTGGCCATTCCAAAACATTAACTTTATTCTTCTTTAACCATTCTTTGGTAGAATGACTACTGTGCTTAGGGTCATTGTCTTGCTGCATGACCCACCTTCTCTTGAGATTCAGTTCATGGACAGATGTCCTGACATTTTCCTTTAGAATTCTCTGATATAATTCAGAATTCATTGTTCCATCAGTGATGGAAAGCCGTCCTAGCCCAGATGCAGCAAATACCATGATACTACCATCACCACCATGTTTCACAGATGGGATAAGGTTTTAATGCTGGAATGCAGTGTTTTCCTTTCTCCAAACATAACGCTTTTCTTTTAAACCAAAAAGTTTTATTTTGGTCTCATCCGTCCACAAAACATTCTTCCAATAGCCTTCTGGCTTGTCCACGTGATCTTTAGCAAACTGCAGACGAGCTGCAATGTTCTTTTTGGAAAGCAGTGGCTTTGTCCTTGCAACCCTGCCATGCACACCATTGTTCTTCAGTGTTCTTCTGATGGTGGACTCATGAACATTAACATTAGCCAATGTGAGAGAGGCCTTCAGCTGCTCAGAAGTTACCCTGGGGTCCTCTGTGACCTCGCCAACTATTACACGCCTTGATCGACCAAACGTGAGGAGGGTAACAATGGCTTTGAATTTCCTCCATTTGTACAAAATCTGTCTGACTGTTGTTTGCTGGAGTACAAACTCTTAAGAGATGGTTTTATAACCTTTTCCAGGCCGATGAGCATCAACAACTCTTTTTCTGAGGTCCTCAGAAATCTTCTTTATTCGTGTTATGATACACTTCCACAAACATGTGTTGTGAAGAGCAGACTTTGATAGATCCCTGTTCTTTAAATAAATCAGGGTTCCCACTCACACCTGATTGTCATCCCATTGAATGAAAACACCTGACTCTAACTTCAGCTTCAAATGAACTGCTAACCCTAGAGGTTCACATTCTTATGCCAATCACAAATATGTAATATTGGATCATTTTTACTCAATAAATAGATGACCAAGAATAATAATATTTCTCATTTGTTTATCTGGGTTCTCTTTATCTAATTTTAGGACTTGTGTGAAAATCTGATGATGTTTTATGTAATATTTATGCAGAAATACAGAAAATTCTAAAAGGTTCACAAACTTTCAAGCACCACTGTATGTTTAATTGTTTTCTGTGGATAAGATGTTAGATATGATATAAAAACTTGATATAACCTTGTTAGAGATACATATAAGTCCAAATTTGACAATACCATAGTAGAAAATCATAAGGATAACCAGTATAACTCTTTTATAACTGGACCTGCCATAAAGAGATTCAAAGGAATGAGTTACACCTGTATTACTGGTTTTATATTGGCAAGAGAATCTAGGAGAAGAAAGAATGTATTAATAAACATGTACTTTTTGAGTCTAACTCAAAAACTAACCAAGTCTTTGAGAAAACTGGTATCCTTGCAGACATTATTACCTTCAATTTGCATTGATTCCTACACTAAGACGACTAATGCACATCCATCCACTCATCTGCTCTAGCTCTTTCAGCTGAGAGAAGTACATCTCCTACATTGCTTCAACAACATCCTTAATTCGTGGTCCTGCCTCTGTGTTAACCAAAATGAGATATACCCAATGCTCAGTTTCACCCTTAGGGAGCGTTCCATTTTTCCAGGCCAGATTCACCACAGTGCTTTACTTAAAAAACCTCCTCTCTGCAGATTGTCGTCATGAATTTTATTAAGGTCTGCATTTCATCTGCCTCTCGTGCACTGAAGCCGTCTGTGTATTGCTGCATAAACATCATCCAGGAGAAGTGCCCACCCAAAGCCACTCAGCAGCCATAAATCTGGAGGATCTAGCCCATATGAGACAGCCCGCTTGTGTGGACATTATGGGTGACAGTGAAGGACGCTGCATATCAGCAGCAGCACCACTTGCATGACAAGGACCAAGTGTTGAGGATTAAAAGCTCGAACATACAGAGGAAAGGAGGGTGGGGCATACAGCAGGAGGAACAATAAGATGCAAGAGGAAAATCTTGTTTATAGTCAGAAGAAGGACAAACTTCACCTAGGATGCAATGCGTCAGGCCAGGCCGATGATGAAGGGAGCCTGTAATGAAGTGTTGCATTGTGTGTTCTCTTTTTGAGGATGCCATATCTTGTGGAGTAAAGTGGATTCTGGTCCAGTTTGTTATATTGAAGTCAATTTACAAAAAAAAATCCCTCATCAATAAATATTTATTTAAAAAAAAACATGTGCCACAATTACTGGCACCTCTAGAAATCCTTAGAAACAAAATGAAACACATTTTTCCATGTATTGTAATTTTGACAGATTATCTAAAAACTTTCAGGAATTAATTCATAATGCTGAGTGCATTTACAAGCAATTAATAATCTGATTTCGTCAGTAATCTGATCGACAAATATACATGCACTTGAATAATCAGATAATGGGAAGCCTCTGGGTTTACATCGTTCAGAAGGATGTGATGTAAACTTCACACCAGCAATTTAAAAAAAAAAAAAAAATTATTTATATATATATATATATATATCCCCTGAGCATATACTGCTAGACTGCATTTCTGAGTTTCCCCAAAAGCGTTTTACAGACTCTGCATTTAATTCCAGGGTTGCCAGATGCCGCTTTAGATACAGTGGTGCTTGAAAGTTTGTGAACCCTTTAAAAATTTCTGCATAAATATAAGCTAAAACATCATCAGATTTTCACACAAGTCCTAAAAGTAGATAAAGAGAACCAAGTTAAACAAATGAGACAAAAATATTATACTTGGTCATTTATTTATTGAGGAAAATGATCCAATATTACATAGTAGTGAGTGGCAAAAGTATGTGAATCTTCTTGGATTAGCAGTTAATTTGAAGTTGAAATTAGAGTCAAGTGTTTTCAATCAATGGGATGACAATCAGGTGTAAGTGGGCACCCTGTTTTATTTAAAGAACAGGAATCTATCAAAGTCTGCTCTTCACAACACATGTTTGTGGAAGTGTATCATGGCATGAACAAAAGAGATTTCTCAGGACCGCAGAAAAAGGGTTGTTGATGCTCATCAGTTTTAGTTCATATTTATGCAGAAATATAGACAATTCTAAAGGATTCTGAAGGGTTTAAACTTTCAACCACCACTGTATAAGCTTCAAATCTATGGGAAAAAGCTCAAAAGAAGATTGAATAAGAGGACCTGGTGACCATGTTTTATGCCCGCTAGCCACTTCCACACCAACTCTGAGCGTGACAGAGAATGTGACAACAGAGAAAACCAATTGAAATTGAGGTGTGCAAATACATGTGCTCAGACATCCGATTACTCAGATAAAAATCCAGCTGTCTTTATCAGATTTCTAGATCAGATTTTGCTGTATCCATAATCACTTTTTACTCTTTACAGGGTCAAGGGAGAGCCGGTGCCTAGCCGGTAGCATAGGGCACAAGGCAGGAACTACCATAGACATGGTGCCAATAGATTGAATGGCACACTCACACACACCAGGGCCACATTAGTGTAATCAGTTAACCCAAAGCATGTTTTCGGACTGTGGGAGGAAACAGAAGCACTCCAGTAAGCCCATATGGACATGACATGCAGACTCCCAGACCCCGCCACCTGGGATTGAACCCAGGACCTTCTCGCTGTGAGGTGATAGCGCTACCCACTGAGCCACCGTGCTGCCCCATATAGTTTTGTTAAAAATGCTTACTTCTTTATGAGGGATTTATATCTACAAATTTTTTTTTTTATCTTTTTTTTTATTTCAGTGTGTGATTGGGGTATTTCACCAAAACTCTTTTTACTCATCTTTACCAGGGGTGCCAATAATTGTATTTAATAAATGTAATAATAGGTATTTCTGCTGCATTTGTTTTCAGCATCAACATTTCTTAGAACCGCTTGAGGTAGTCAAAATCAAAATACTCAGTTAGAGATTAACTGAAATTATGTGAATTCAAACCTCAGCTCCACCAAGTTACCACTGCTGAGTCCTTGAGCAATGTTCTTTCTCAGCTGTTGAGTTTAATTGTAGGTATCTGGGCATGAGCTTCTGCTAAATTCTATTTTAAATTTTAAGTAGAAGAGAAGAACATGGCTAAGAAGAGTAAGAAAGTCTTGTTACACAGCAACCGTGTTAAATTTAACAAGACATTTAATCAAAGAATATAATTAAATAAAGGCATTTCAGCCTTTTTTGTGGCAGGAATTTTATTATACAGAAACTAACCATCTTGTCTCTGAAATACTTTTAAATAAATTCTACCCGAGTGTGACATCAAACATCACTGCACTATGCCTTTTTATTACTTTGTATTGCCATTTACACTGGTGGTGGTTCAGTAGCTAAGGCTCTGGACTACTAATTGCAATATTGTAATTTCAAACCATTATTGTACCACTAATGAACCAGCTACAACTGCTGCAGTTTAAGTCACACTGTATGGCAGTGTCTGATAAATGATGCAGATATTTGCATCCACCATTCATATCTCCTATCCTTTAAACAAGACAAGGGTCCAGTCGATGTCAGGACATAACCCAGTTGAACCTATAAGTAGTTCAGTATAGCCAATCCAAATACCTCTTCTGAGTTGGGAGGAAACCTGTGTAGTCAGAGGACATGCATGCAACCACAAGGCAAACATGACATCCCTACACAGACAGTAACTGGAGGCAGGGATTAAACCTGGGTCATTAAAGCTGTGTGAAACCCATATTAGGTGTTGTGCCACTGTACCACTATGCATGAACTAAGAAGCAGGTGCGTGGGAAGTGTGTGTGTGTGTGTGTGTGTGTGTGTGTGTGTGTCTGAATGTAACAGTGTAAAAGCTGTATGGCCGACTTTAGTCACATAGACACACAGAGTTAGGTCTACGTTTACTTTCCTTTAAAAAATGCAACGACTCTTACTTCAGCAAAACCAGTGCTAATGATAGCAGCAGAGTCAAGTAAAACACATATCTGTTTATTGTTTGTGATTTTAGACAAGTCACACAAACAACCAGGACTATCCTAAAAAAATGAAGAAAACAATTCTCCAAGCTGCTAAAGGATTGGCTCCACTGACAGTGAAAATGAATACTCTATACAATAATTGAGTAGTTCAGTAGTTCTTGTACAGTACAGAACAGTAAAAACCAGGGGTAATTCTAGGATCAAAGTTTTAGATGTTTTTGAGGTTCTTTTTTGAACATTTGAACATAGTTTTTGAATATCATTCCCACACTTGTGAAGGAAGAACATCTGATGAACTTCCATTAATGCTGAGCCATCACAGCGCCATCACTTGGATCATTGAGGAAAGAGGGGACTAATGCCTTTTCAATGTTAAAATATTACAGTTTAAACCATATACAATCCCAAATCAGAAAAAGTTGGGATGGTATGGAAAAACATGCAGTGTTTTGTACATTTACTTTCACTTTTATTTAATTGCAAACAGTATGAACCTAAGATATTTCATGTTTTGTCTATTCAACTTCATTTTATTTGTTTTATTCCTGCATTTCAGGTCTACAACACATTCCAAAAAATGTTGGGACTGGGAGCAGTTTAGAAATAGTAATGAATTAAAAAAGCTAAATATTGATGTGAATTCAAACAGGCAATGTCAACAGGTGATTATAATCATGATTTGGTACAAAAGCAGTATCCATGAAAAGCCATACCAGAAAAGAACCTGGCTTTTGGATTTGTAGCTGATACTAGTCTGGATTGTCCTTTTCATTTTTGTCCTTTTCATATTTGTTCACACAGTGTCCATTTTTTGACTTCTCTAGGCTTAGAGGCATCTGGGATGAACCATCATACAGTGAAAACTTGTATTGTGGTCAGATGAATCATTCAAAATGTCTTTTTTGGGGGGTGGGGCGATTGGACGCTGTGTGCCAAAGGTGAAAAGGACCATCCAGACTGTTATCAGCTACAAGTCCAGGTCCTGACATAGTATGATGTTGGGTCAGTGCCCTTGGCAAAGACCATTTTCAGTTCTGTGGTGTCAGTATTAATGCAGAAATGTACATTGAGATTTTAGAGCAGCATTAATTCCTTCAAGATGATGTCTTTTCTGAGAACGTTCATGCATTTTTCAATAAGACAAACCAAAACAAGCTAAATCAGAAAAAGTTAGGACTGAAATATTTAAATCTCACAGTCTTTCTTTGAGAATCTTTTTTTTTAAACATTTCTCACACATTTGTTGACCACTGGACATCTGGCCATCTTTACTCCTCAAAGAATCTGTGGAAAGCCTTTTGTGGATACTGTTTTTGTACCAAATCATGATTATAATCACCTGTTGACATCACCTGTTTGAAATCACATTATAAATTTAGTTTTTCACCTAGTTACTAGCCAGAAACTGCCCCTGTCCCAACAATTTTTGAATGTGTTGCAGGCCTGAAATGCAGGAATGGATGTCTATAAACAAATAAAGTTGATCAGACAAAACATTAAATATCTTGTGTTTATATTGTCTGCAATTATATAAAAGTCAAAGTACATGTGAGGAGCCCTGCATTTGTTTTATATTTGCATTTTCCATACTATCCCAATTGTTTTTCTGATTTGGGGTTGCACTTTGTATGTTTTACATTTTTGTACCTTATCAGAGTCCATTTAAAAATTGACAGAAAAAGACTTTTTACTATTTTTAGGGGTTCTGGCACTCTTGAGCACTTGGGCTAAACATGCCTATGGTACCAACAACAACCTCCAGACTAGCCCTTTAGCCAACACAGGTATGTATACTACAGTATATCATATAGCTTTACTAAGTACATTACACATAATGTAGTGTTCACACAACATCCAAATCACATAAGGTCCTATTTCACAAAACGTATCATAGTCTGTAGGCGACGCATGTGTGTACTGTCTGCTGTTGATTAAGTCGCTTAATAAAAAACACTAATGGCCAAGTAATGAAACAATCAACCACATGGGTAAATTAATTTAATCTCGTTTTGACAGCACATCATTTTGCTTGTAGCAAAAACAATGTTTAGTGCGATCAGAAATACTAATGAAAAACACAAGAATAAAACAGACTGTTTTCACACAGCAAAAACGGCGCTCTTTCCTTCTGCAGCCCCTTCCTTTTTTAATGCACAACTGAGTGGTAATTACACTGAATGATTAAAATTGACATTACTGGGTTTATTTAAGAGAATCCAATTAATCTAAGGATAGTCAAAGTCAAATAGCCTTCACTGGCAGACTATAACTCTATTTCCACAGAAGCAGGTCAAGGATCTAAAAACAGAGACGTCACTCTTTCGACTGCCCACAGGGACCATGCTGAAGGAATTGGGGTGGGGAATGAATATGCCTTACTTTCTTGTTTCAGCCCCTTTAGAGCACTCTTATCTCCAAAGCTGTGAGCTGTTTGTCATGTTAATAAAACATCTTCCATTCACTCAGCCTTCCTGATGCATTCAATAACACTCCACCTATGAGAAGTGAGACTAATTTATAAAGCAATATGCATAAAATTGTGAAGTGGGTTAAGTATGTGCAATATAAAATAGGAAGTGCAGAAAAACCCGACATATGTTGATAATCACAATAGAGACATTAAAAATGAATGGAAAAGAACACTACTCACAAACATATTGATTGATTCATAAATAAAACCAACGTTCTCTCATATTTTTTCACATACAGTACAGACTATTCGCTTCAAAAATAAATGCCAAATCAAATGTATGCTTAAAAATACACTCATGTCTACATTTAAGCTATTTATAAAAACATTCGCTGAACATCAACGTTGACCTTCTGTGGACTGCGGGCTGGTCTGGGAAGCACCATTTTAATGAGACTATTCTGATTCCATACATCTGTCAACATGCATCAATAATCCTGAGGTTGTGCTTTCCGTCTCGTTTAATTAGCTCCTCTGGCACTATGCTTTAATCATGGCTTGTTCTCCATGTTTCCTGCAGGTTGGATAGCAAAGTTATTTGTACTCTTTGATAAGTGAGGCAGCTGCCTTCTTCATGAGCCTTAAATTATTTTGGCATTTTTTTTTACTCTAGGTAAATGAAACCTTAATGAGTAGAATGGAGAGTAATTCATCTTAGTCTGGCTTTGCAGGCAGGTAAGAGCTGGATGGATGAGCATCTGCTCACATAGTGTTCACCCTCAGAGGAAAATACTGGAAAGACTAGACTTTCAAGTGTTGGTTTTCATGTATTTTCAAGCATGAAAGAGTTGCACATGAATCTTTGTTGGAATTAAAAAAGATAAACTTGGATGAGCCAAGCTCCAACACATTGACTAATTACCAGATTAAACCTTGACTTATGGACATGCTTCTTAAGAATTTGATTTTTTAGATAAGAATTTCAGTGTGGTGGAGATGAGGTAGTCCAGTAATGTTTTTCCAAAACAGTAGTGCAAATTTGCAACAGTAGTTCAAATCCATTGCTGACAAGTCTAAGTGAACTCTCTGGATTTGTTTTACTATAACTGGTTCATTTTTGGGAGGATACAGAATCACCAGGTTATTCTTAACTGTAGTTAATGTTGGTGTCGTTGACATGACACTTAGACATGATACTCCACCACCAACACTGACCAGTTCTGGTGCTGCTCAGTATGAGACCCAATTTCAACTGCACCATCTCCATGTTAAGACCAACCCAGGATTCAAACCCAGGTCTTCAGGAAATGCTGTTTCCTTGCTTCCAAATCATAGCCACTGTGTATTCACAGCAATGACCGAGTAAACTGATGGTGGGGAGAGCTTAAAAATCATTGTTTCAAGTATTTTGAAATGATATACAATATTTAAAAAGTATGATTAGTTTCATCAAAATGATTAGGTGGCACAACCATACAAAATAGGCAACATTTGGATTATGGATACTACTGCTACTGAATATGTTCATAAACTAACCTTTGTCTCCACTGCATAAAACATTGCAATTTTTTTTATAACCACCTGACATGGAAATGGAACCAACATCTCTGTGAGTCAAAAATAAAATTTTTAATATTTATGCAAAAGCTGCTGACATGCAGTCCCTGCAGTACACAAACATCAAATAAAACAATGAGCCAAAAACATTATGACAGCTCACAGACTGAATAATGAGTAACATGTCAAGTTCTGGGATAGATTAGTCAGTAACAGTTGGTTCTTAAAGTTGAGGTGTTGGATGCAGAACTTGTAAGGCTTAAACACCTGAGTCACTGAGGACCAACAAACAAGTTGTTATGGCCAGATGTTATGGTTGGGGCATCTCAGAGATTTCAAGGCATGTAGAGTCCTCTCAGCAGTGTTAAGTACAGAGGTGGGAGAAGGGACAAACCACTAACATTTAACAAAGTGTTGGGTGCCCAAGGGTCACTGATGAAAATTCCTTCTGAGGCAATAGTATGCAGTAGTTATAGTATGGCATGCTATAGTATTAGTACTATAACAATTGTATTTGTTCATTGTATATAATGTATTCCCCCAACCACTTCCATTCACAAGGTGTACTGGCTGATGAGATGGATGGACAAATTTGATAAGCACATATCAGACCATCAGCAAGTAGGTTGGTTAGAAGAGGGTTGGGCAATAAACATCTCAAGGGCATGCAAGATTAACAGACATGGCTCTAGCATGTAACATGTGGACTGTGGTATCCTAGCAGTTAAGGTACTGGACTATGGACAAGAAGGTCCAGGGTTCAAATCCTGCCTCTGCTGGGCCATTGAGCAAGGCTCTTAAGCCACAATTGCTTGGATTGTAAGATTGTAAAAACTTGTAAGTTGGTCTGGGTAAAAGCATTTGCTAAATGATGTAAATGCAAATTAAACAGATTAATAAGGCGGCAATGCTTTCCTTCTGGTAAATGTTTTATTAGTTTCAGAAATATGCCGGCTACTTTGCACTGTACTAGTTTATTTTTTTGTGATTGCTTTTTTTGTTATTCTCATAGTTGTTTGGTTTTAGATGATCTAACTTAATCAAAATAGCTAAATAAATAAATAATAAACAAAAACTAGATCTGCATTTCCTGAAGGAACTACAACAGTGCTTGAAATGTGGCAAATGGAAAGAACGTGGGTTTGTGTCGCAGTACTTTTGCCCGCATGCGGGGCGTGTCACAATATTTTTGGCCGTGTGTGGGGGCATGTCCCAACACTTTTGGCCGCATGCAAAAGCGAGTTCCAATACATTTGTCCACATGCGTGGGTGAGTCCGAAAACTTTTGGCCGTAAGAAAAGGTTTTGTATGTGTGTGTATGTGTGTGGTGTGAGTGAGTGTGTGTATATGTGTGTATGTTCATGTAGCAGAAGATGTAATAACAGGTCTCTCAGCCTCACTGAATGCTCTGTGGTGACATCAACGATTTCAGTTACAATTTTGTCAGTTGAAATTTGAATCTGTACATTGTGGCAATGCATTTCTAAGGGAGATTTTTTATATTTAAACTTAAATATATTAAAAACAATAAATTGCTTTGACTCAAACACGCAGCACACCACACAGAGTGATTATCTACGCAGTCTTTGAACTGTGCCTATATGTTAAGTGGTTTGGGGTGTATTAATTGTTGTGCAAAAATTGTTGGAAGAAGAAGAATTCTAAGAAGTATGAGAGATAACAGTCAAATATATAAACAAATATAAATTACAAATATATAAACAACATATTATACATAAATAAATGTACGTGTTAGAGCAGGGGCACTGATATACTGTTGTCAACTAAGCTCTCTAACAGTTTATTTTTCTCTTTAGAGCTACAGTGATTTCAGCTAAACATAAACTAATTACACTGCTGTAATTGTAATTTCAAGAACTATAACATCCAGCAGATGCTAATCACAGAGCTGTAGAGAAAACTTTAAAAAAGTTTTATTCTTGCCAATCAATATTATCTCAATTAATGTCAGTCAGTTCTCTAATAAGTGCTTCTTTTGCTGGTATGGTAGAATTTGCAGCAGGATTTTGTGTTTCCAGCAATCATCAAGCATACCTTCATGCAGAAATATTTCAAGGCTGAAAAAAATGCTTTGATGAGTTGTAAAAGGGAGCTGTATTGTTCTTGCAGGTGTTGTCAACATCTGTTTAATAAACATGTTTAGGTTTGATAGACAGTCCTGTAGTGGTGCTTGTTTGACCAAACCTGCGTGTTTGTGGTCTTGAGACCAAGATCAGACTCAAGTACTACATCACTAGCTGCTAAACAAAGTATTACATAGTTGTTGCTACCAAGTTCCAACAACTAGTAATTCCAACTGACAGGATTACCTAGGGGATGACAGCAGTAGGATTGAGGCTTTTCGCACCATTTGGCACCTATCATAAGCAATAACAGAAGATAAATTGGGATTTGGTTTTTTACATCTATACAAGTACAATTTGTGTGAATGCAGAAAATAACAAGGACATTTCTGCACTAAAAACAAATAGCAGGCTCATGAGGATACAAATGCAATACTCAGAATGGGATGTTCACTACCATGTTTATCCTATTTCATTTCCCTGCCAATATTCTCTGTGCGTGTTATTTTTGTGAATGTAAGACGCCAGTAATATGTGTATACTCTCCAACAAAGTATAACCACTATCGCAATATTTCTGCAAAGAACTCCTTAAAGAAAGAAAATATATAACTGAGAAACACACACACACACACACACACACACACACGCATATATATATATATATATATATATATATATATATATCTATATATATATATATATATATATATATATATATATATATATATATCTCTATGTGTGCATATGTATATACACATATATATGAAAATATGAACCAGACCATTTCATTTATGGACAAGGATGGGACAAAAAGATCTCACATCTGTGCACTCCCACTGCAAAACCATGTCTATTAATCAAGATTTTTTTTTCTACCGCTGCGTGATGACAATTCAGATTAATTCCTTTAAAGGATAAAGTTTTAATGCACTCATCTCTCTAACCTCGGATATAAATGAAGCAGTATAAAGAATTGAAAAGCAGAATGCAATCTTAACTTTTTCATAAAAATTTTTCATTACAGACATAATCTGCTGCTTTTGTTTGTACGACAGCTTGAGTGCCACAATGCCACTATAATCACTGTAAGCGAGGAACATTATTAAAAATATACAGCCGATTCCAAACAAGAAGACGTTAAAATCAGACGTTCAGTGACCATAGTCTCAGATTTAAAAAAAGTAAGTTGTCTCTTTACTTACTGGTCTCATCTAATACCACTACTGCGCTAACAAGATTAAATGGAAGTGGATGAAGGATTTAATCATGGCCCCATTTTTTTCTTTTCAGAAGCAGACCTGGAATTGTCTATCTTTACCTCAAATATTGTTTCCACAGCTTTCATGAAGGGAAAGGTAAAAATATACCTTTTTTCAGATTCATGTAACAGAATACAATTACTGTAAGAATAAAATTATACAATGATATAGTTTCATATACTCTATATTTTTACTGCTGTATAGGTGCGGTTTTATGGGAAACTGCATTAATTTTGTAATGCTACAATATAACATTATTGAAGTAATGCAACAGAACATTACTGCAATGAAATTACTAAATATTTAGATATATACTTAATATATGCTAGTGTGCCCAGTGGAGGCAGTTGTTAAATGATTACGTTGTAAATTATCAGGTGATGGAGTTTGCAGTTAAAGTAATGTGGACGAAGTAACTGGGGGTGCCTTCATAATGTGTGTTTGCATGTGTTCATTCAGTGGGGCAAAAAAGTATTTAGTCATTCCTCCATGCAGATCTCCTCTAGAGCAGTGATGTTTTGAGGCAACACAGACTTTCAACTCCCACAAATTCTCTATGGGGTTGAGGTCTGGAGGCTGGCTAGGCCACTCCAGGACCTTGAAATGCTTTTTACCAAGCCACTCCTTCATTGCCCGAGCAGTGTGTTTGGGATCATTGTCATGCTGGAAGACCCAGTCATGTTCCATCTTCAATGCTTTCGCTGATGGAAGGAGGTTTTGGCTTAAAATCTCAAGATACATGGCAGAAAAACAGCCCAAAGCATGAGGTTTCCACCCCCATGCTTCACAGTTGGTGTGGCACAACTCAGCATTCTTCTTCCTCCAAACACGGCGAGTTGAGTTTTTACCAAAAAGTTCTATTTTAGTTTCATCTGACCACATCATATTCTCCCAGTCTTCTTCTGGATCATCCATATGCTCTCTGGCAAACTTCAGATGGACCTGGACATGTACTGGCTTAAGCAGGGGGACATGCCTGGCACTGCAAGATCCGAGTCCCTCTCGACATAGTGTGTTACTGATGGTAGCCTTTTTAGTTTGGTCCCAGCTCTCTGCAGGTAATTCATCAGATCTCTCCATGTAGTTCTGGGATTTCTGCTCACCGTTCTCATGATCATTTTGACCCCACAGGATGAGATCTTGCATGGGGCCCCAGATCGAGGTAGATTATCAATGGTCTAGTATGTCTTACAATTGCTCCCACAGTTGATTTATTCAAACCAAGCTGCTTGCCTATTGTAGATTCACTCTTCCCAGCCTGCTGCAGGTCTACAATTTTCTTCCTGGTGTCCTTCAACAGCTCTTTGTTCTTGGCTATGGTTGAGTTTGGAGTCTGACTGTTTGAGGCTGTGGACAGGTTTCTATTATACAGATAACAAGGTCAAACAGGTGCCATTAATTCAGGTAACGAGTGGAAGACAGAAGAACTTCTTAAAGAAGAAGTTACAGCTTTGTGAGAGCCAGAAATCTTGTTTGTTTGTGGGTGACCAAATACTTATTTTCCACCATTATTTACAATTAAATTCTTTAAAAATCCTACAATGTGATTTCCTGGATGGTGGTTTCTCATTTTGTCTCGCATAGTTGAAGTGTACCTATGATAAAAATTACAGACCTCTCTCATCTTTCTAAGTTGGAGAAATTGCACAACCAGTGACTGACTAAACACTTTTTTGCCCCACTGTGTATGTATATATATATATATATATATATATATATATATGTGTGTGTGTGTGTGTGTGTGTGTGTGTGTGTGTGTGTGTGTGTGTGTGTACACACACACAGTGGTGCTTGAACGTTTGTGAACGCTTTATGATTTTCTATATTGCTGCATACATATGACTTAAAACATCATCAGATTTTCACACAAAAGTAGATAAAGAGAACCCAGGTGAACAAATTAGATAAAATATTTTACTTGGTCATTTAATTATTGAGGAAAAAGATCCAATATTACATAGTAGTGGGTGGCAAAAGTATGGGAACCTGTACTTTCAGCATTTTTCACACCACTGTATACAAGATAAAGAGAACCCAGTTAAACAAATGAGACAAAAATATTATGCTAGGTCATTTATTTGTTGACGAAAATGATCCAATATTACATATTAGTGAGTGGCAAAGCTATGTGAACGTTTGCTTTCAGTATCTGGTGTGACCCCCTGTGCAGCAATAACTGCAACTAAACATTTCCTGTAACTGTTGATCAGTCCTGCACACTGGCTTGGAGGAATTTTAGCCCGTTCCTCCATACAGAACAGCTTCAACTCTGGGATGTTGATGGGTTTCCTCACATTAACTGCTCGCTTCAGGTCCTTCCACAACATTTTCATTGGATTAAGGTAGGGACTTTGACTTGGCCATTCCAAAACATTAACTTTATTCTTCTTTAACCATTCTTTGGTAGAACAACTTGTGTGCTTAGGGTCGTTGTCTTGCTGCATGACCCACCTTCTCTTGAGATTCGGTTCATGGATGTCATGACATTTTCCTTTAGAATTATCTGATATAATTCAGAATTCATTGTTCCATAAATGATGACAAGCCATCCTGGCCCAGATGTAGTAAAACAGGCCCAAACCATGATACTACCACCGCCATGTTTCACAGATGGGATATGGTTCTTATGCTGAAATGCAGTGTTTTCCTTTCTCCAAACATAACGCTTTTCTTTTAAAACAGAATGTTCTATTTTGGTATCATCTGTCCACAAAACATTCTTCCAATAGCCTTATGGCTTGTCCACGTGATCTTTAGCAAACTGCAGATGAGCAGCAATGTTCTTTTTGGATAGCAGTGACTTTCTCCTTGCAGCCCTGCCAATGCACACCATTGTTGTTCAGTGTCCTTATGATGGTGGACTCATGAACATTAACATTAGCCAATGTGAGAGAGGCCTTCAGTGGCTTAAAAGTTACCCTGGTTTTGTTTGTGACCTCGGCAACTATTATACGCCTTGCTCTTGGTGTGATCTTTGTTGGTCGACCACTCCTGGGGAGAGTAACAATGATCTTAAATTAACTCCATTTGTACACAGTCTGTCTGACTGTGGATTGGTGGACTCCAAACTCTTTACAGATGGTTTTGTAACCTATTCCAGCCTGATGAGCATCAACAACTATTTTTCTGAGGTCCTCAGAAATCTTCTTTGTTCGTGCCACGATACACTTGTGTTCTGAAGAGCAAACTTTGATAGATTCCTGTTCTTTAAATAAAACAGGGTGCCCACTCACACCTGATTGTCATCCCATTGATTGAAAACACCTGACTCTAATTTCACCTTCAAGGTAACTGCTAATCATAGAGGTTCACATACTTTTGCCACTCACTAATATGTAATATTGGATCGTTTTTCTCAATAAACAAATGACCAAGTGTAATATTTTTGTCTCATTTGTTTAACTTGGTTCTCTTTATCTATTTTTAGAACTTTTGTGAAAATCTGATGATGTTGCAGTTCATATTTATATAGAAATTTATATAGAAATGTAAAAAATTCTATAGGGTTCACAAACTTTCAAGCACCACTGTGTGTGTACATATATATATATATATATATATATATATATATATGTATGTATATAAAAAAGAGAGACAGATACATATACACACACACACACACATACATATATATATATATATATATATATGTGTGTGTGTGTGTGTGTGTGTGTGTGTGTGTGTGTGTGTGTGTGTATGTATCTGTCTCTCTTTTGTTTTCCTCTCTCCCTATACAGTGAGAAAGAGGGAGAGATAGAGAAAGAGAGACAGAGGGGGAGAGACATACATAGATAGAGAGAGAGAGAGGGAGAGAGAGAGACAGAGAGAGAGCGAGAGAGAGCTCGAAAAACCAGACTGAAAATTTTATCATAATATACCATGTTTATTCATGTTCATTCATATCATGTTTACTCAAATAAGGCCATCATTTAAAAAGACCTGTTATCCCCATAACTTTGGATAGAAAATGTAGTTTTGTAGTTCAATTTAAGGTCTTATGTACCACGTTAGGTCTTAAGTAGTAGCTGGACTGTTTGAAGCATGCAGGGAATATGTCAGAGGCTATGCAGTGATAGATAACATACCAGGGCCTGTTATATCATGTATTTCTTTTAAGAGATTGTTTGTGGTTTTGGGGGGTTACTTCAGCTGATGACATAGTGAGTTTTATATTTATTACAAGTTCTTGTAAGTAAGATAGAGAAATGAGCTGGAACTGAACAAAAACTGCATCATGCATTTTTTGCTGTCGCAGATTAAAGGCAGAGAGCATAATATGTAATCTGACGTTATTTATCTTGCTTATAAAGAAATGGAGGAATTATTCTCAAGTTCTAAGGGACACATCTAAGTGCTGTCAAGCTTGTGGGTTTAGAACAAATTTAATTGTATTAAATGGCACTTTAGGTGTATGGCAGTTTTTTTTATAATTTCAGGGAAAAACTTCTACCTTGCTGTTTTAACGGCTTTCTGAAAAGCACTAAGATACATTTTTTAAATCTCAAAAGACACAAAATTTGTCTTTCTTCCATTTTCATTCTGCTCTCCGACATTTCTGCCTAAGCGCCTGAGTGGTATCGTTTAGCCATGGTTGACATTTAAGCCTAGGTTTTCTGAATTTAAATGGAGCAACCGAGTCCAGGTTGGTTGAAGAAGAAGAAGAGTAAAGGGTAATGTGTCCCTCTGCACTCAGCTGAGAGGATGCAGCTACAACAGAATTAGTTACAGAATTATTTATAAAAACATCAGAGCATTTTGTTCATTGGAGGAGTTTAAAACAGGATAGCAATAAGAGGGGTTCTATGGGTTGCGATATGACATGGCTGCAGGAGATTAAATACACTCCTGAGCACAAAAACTTTTAAGCTTTCAAATATTAAGCTTTTAAAAGGACATCTGCAAAAATTAAAAAAAAACATATAAAGTAACTTCACTGAAATATGGGATAGCCTTTCCCTTTCATTTGATTAAATGTTTAAGTCTTGAGGGTAAACTCTGTACAATAAGAAGAGTCAGTGTTGTTCTACTCAGTGGTAATGGCTTCAAACTGTTGATGAGTACTTGACAAATGTTTCTCTGTTAATTTGTGTTTAATGTGAGAAAAAATATTCTCTCTACTAAAAAACATGAGCCTAAACATGAGCCTCCATTTCAAAACATTATAACCCAGAAATAAAAGATTCTGAAATTTCAATTATGATAAAATTAGATCCAGCATGTGACCAAGCACATTGTGGGGTTATTAAGTTCTTATTCGGTAAAACCAGCTACTGGGGTTGTGGAGAGTATGGGCGTGCTTAAAGGGACTATGGTACTATAAAGTGTGTATATACGGTACTGCTTGAAAGTTTGTGAAGCCTTTAGAATTGTCTATATTTGTGCATAAATATGACCTAAAACATCATCAGATTTTCCTAAAAGCAGATAAAGAGAACCCAGTTAAACAAATGAGACAAAAATATTATACGTGGTCTTTTTTTTTAGGAAATTGATGAGTAACAAAAATATGTGAACCTCTACAATTTGCAGTTAATGTGAAGGTGAAACTAGAGTCAGGTCTTTTCAATCAATGGGATGACAATCAGGTTTGAGTGGGCACCCTGTTTTATTTAAAGGGTGCCGACTGATAGATCCCTGTTTTATTTAAACAGGGATCTATCAAAGTCTGCTCTTCACATGTTTGTGGAAGTGTATCATAGCACAAACAAATGAGATTTCTGAGGACCTCAAAAAAACAGTTGTTGATGCTCATCAGGCTAGAAAAGGTTAAAAAAACATCTCTGAAGAGTTTTGACTCTACCAATCCACATTCAGACAGATTGTGTACAAATGGAGGAAATTCAAGATCATTGTTACCCTCCCCAGGAGTGGTCAACCAACAAAGATCACTCCAAGAGCAAGGTGTGTAATAGTTGGCAAGGTCACAAAGGACCCCAGGGTAACTTCTAAGCAACTAAAGGCCTCTCTCACATTGGCTAATGTTAATGTTCATTAGAGAGGGGAATTCTCAACCCTACACTACCACTAATCCCTGTCTTACCTCGTGCCCGAGCAAGCCGGAGAATGAAGAAGGGGCAGAGCAAAGGCTCCGGTTTTTCTGAATGAACTACAGTATATACTACGGGGCGCGTGACAGGGTTTAGTCAAAACGTTATCGCTTCCAAGCCAAAAAAGAAAAAAAAGCGATTGAAAAAGCTGATCTCTAAAAGCGAGGGAAAGCGGAAGTACCGCTGATGTCAGCGGCAGCCAGAGAGGGAATAGCAGCAAATAAAGCGAGGGGAATTCTCAACCCTACACTACCACTAAACCCTGTCTTACCTCGTGTCCTTCTGGAACACTACAAGGCCGACCTCCTTGATGAGGCCGGTTGTCCGCTGAGCCTAACGGGCCAAAGCCTACCAGAAAAAACCGCACCAAGCGAATGAGTGGTGAGTGGTGATACGTAGCACAGCGAAGGTGAATGCAGCCACACTGCCAAGCTCAAGAGCAAGACTTAAATAACTGGGCTGGCAGCTGCTGCATATTAGTGCAATCGCTCAGATGCACGTGAGCGATTGCATGGACTGTCAAAGATGGCAACGCTGCCCCCCAGCAT
Source organism: Ancistrus triradiatus (assembly GCA_025084515.1). Classification (NCBI taxonomy): domain Eukaryota; kingdom Metazoa; phylum Chordata; class Actinopteri; order Siluriformes; family Loricariidae; genus Ancistrus; species Ancistrus triradiatus. The sequence continues at coordinate 1,560 of JAJAGP010002373.1, read as the reverse complement.
CGGTCACAGGGACCTGTGACAACTATGTTTGAAAAAAAGAAAACACTGCATTCCAGCAGAAGAACCTTGTCCCATCTGTGACACATGGTGGTGGTAGTATCATGGTTTGGGCCTGTTTTGCTGCATTTGGGCCAGGACGGCTTGCCATCATTGATAAAGCAATGAATTATGAATGATATCAGAGAATTCTAAATTAAAATTTCAGGACATCTGTCCATGAACTGAATCTCATGAGAAGGTGGGTCATTCAGCAGGAAAACAACCCTAAGCACACAAGTCGTTCTACCAAAGAATGGTTAAAGAAGAATAAAGTTAATGTTTTGGAATGGCCAAGTCAAAGTCCTGACCTTAATCCAATTGAAATGTTGTGGAAGGACCTGAAGTGAGCAGTTAATGTGAGGAAACCCACCAACATCCCAGAGTTGAAGCTGTTCTGTATGGAGAAATGAGCTAAAATTCCTCCAAGCCGGTGTGCAGGACTGATCAACAGTTACAGAAAACATTTAGTTGCAGTTATTGCTGCACAGGGGGGTCACACCAGATACTAAAAGCAAAGGTTCACATACCTCTGCCACTCACTAATATGTAAACTTGGATCATTTGTCTCATTTGTTTAACTGTTTGTTTGTTTTCCTAATTTTTTGCACCTTTGTCACACACACAACTGTTTCGGAACATCAAACCAATTTCAATATTAGTCAAAGGTAACACAAGTAAACACAAAATGCAGTTTTTAAATGAAGGTGTTTATTATTAAGGGAGAAAAAATCCAAACCTCCATGGCCCTGTGTGAAAAAGTGATTGCTCCCCCCCTTTTTAAACATAACTTAATTATGATTTTTCACACACGAGTTCACTGTCTCTAGCCACACCCAGGCCTGTTTATTGCCACACCTGTTCTCAATCAGGACATCACTTAAATTGGACCTGTCTGACAAAAGTGAAGTACACCAAAGGATCCTTAAAAGCTACACATCATGCTGAAACCCAAAGAAATTCAAGAACAATTGAGGAAGAAGGTATTTGAGATCTATCAGTCTGGAAAGGGTTATAAAGCCATTTCTAAAACTTTGGGACTCCAACGAACCACAGTGAGAGCCATTATCCACAAATGGTGAAGACATGGAACAGTGAACCTTCCCAGAAGTGGCCGGCTGACAAAGATTACCCCAAGAGCACAGCAACGATTCATCCAAGAGGTCACAAAAGACCCCACCACAACATCCAAAGAACTGCAGGCCTCACTTGCCTCAGTTAAGTTCAGTGTTCATACCTCCACCATAAGAAAGAGACTGGGCAAAAATGGCCTGCATGCCAGAGTTCAAGTCAAGTCAAGTCAAGTCAGATTTATTTATATAGCGCTTTTTACAATGGAGCATTGTCTCAAAGCAACTTTATAAGTTTAGATTATCTCCTAATAACTACGTCCAATCCCAAATTGAGCAAGCCTAGGGCGACAGTGGCAAGGAAAAACTCCCTAGTTCTAGGAAGAAACCTTGGGAGGACCAAGACTCAAAAAGGGACCCAACCTCCTTGGGCGGCGTAGATGATAAATCTAAG